>CAIGRN010002738.1:0-31203 GCA_903798345.1 Fraxinus anomala | reverse complement strand
AACGATCATCTAACTTCATAAATTCTGTTAAATATATTTTCAGCATATTCTAATGATACTGTACATTAAATCCATTTTAAAAAAATCAAAATAATCCACTTCATAGAAGATGTTTGTCTATCAGCACTGCATGATGTAGGAGGATTCTTCTGAAAATCATTGAACTCCTTTAATATCAATTTTGACGTCATAAATTTACCATTTTTAACCGACCCAATAAAGTTAGCCAAATCACTAAATTAAGAAAACCTACAATCATAAAAATCCCATCATAAATTCCAATAAATTTACTATAATCTCGTGGGTTAAAGCAGTAAACTGAAGGCACACATAATAAAACATGTACTCACTTTTGACACTATTACTACAACATTATCCAATTATTGAAATATAGTCACATTAATAATATCAAATCTAAGAAGCATATATCCAGAATATTTATCAATATCACATTTTAAGTTTTAAACTTAATCGACAATATATTTATCATTATCACATTTTAAAAAATTTGAAATCGATCCAAATGAATATTCATATCATGAAATATCGAATTAAACGAAAAATTTTAGGAAAATAAAGTTCGAAAAATGACATTGGAATGAGGTTGAGATTGAAAAAAAAAAAAGCATAAACAATCACGACTCTACGTTTCACAATTAATATAAAATTAGTTTGATATTTATAATTTATCGATCATATATTTATTATAGCCGCACTTCAACATTTCCAACAAATTTTAAATCGCTTAAAACAAATATTTGTAATTTAAAATATTGAATAAAAAAAATTTATCAATCATATATTTATCATGGTTGCACTTCAATATTTTCAACAAATTTTAAATCGTTTAAAACGAATATTTGTAACTTAAAATATTGAATTAAATGTTAAAATAAAATAAAATAAAAAGGGCTTAGTCGAGCCGAGCCGAGCCATTAAAATATTGAATCAAACGTATAAATAAAAAAGAGGCATAAAGTCATTTGGCTCGACTCGGCTTATAAACAGTAGCAACCAAAGTGACTCTTTTAGTTATGTAGGAAAAAAATGTTGGATCAAAATATATATTCATAGGCAACTACATAGCATACTTTTAATACTATTCAAAATTTGCTCTTACTATTCTTCTAGAAATGAGCAGGCGTCTATGTGTGACCTTCATGTAATTGTCGGGTACCTGCATAATTGAATAATCCTTCACTAGTAATTCCATAAATTCAAACAAGAAGCTTCCTAGTTCCTTCAATGTGTGTTTTATCCAAAGTGTCGCAGTCGATGTGTTAATGAAGTATGATCACGTAAGGCATGACGCCCGAGACATAGCCAGGCTAAATAGAAACTATTTTCTGTGGCCGACATTGTTAGTTATTACCTGAATAATTGAATAGTCAGAGTTGCGAATGGCACACCAGGCTTTTTCAGGTAGGTTTTGTCTTGATTTATGTAACTAAGCAATTTTATTTAAGATGGTTGTTGTAGTTAAAGATGGTAAGCTTCACACGTATGTCTTGCTTGAACCTTGTTATTGTCTAGTAATGTTTTCGAGAAATGTTTCAGTAGGGCGATTTTATATGTATATGCAATATGTTCGATTATTTAGATCACGACACCTCGTACCTTAAATCATGATATATCGGTATTTGAGATTCGCTTTGTTTCTCTATCTTACCACTTCGGATGCCAAGATATCATGATTTAAAATGATCGATTTTACAACGTATGCATGTATGGTCGTTCATTGAAGTTTTTCTCCTTTGGAGAGGATTGGTGGGATATTCTTTTGCGTATACTCCAATGTTTAAGGCAAGTGTCACAAAATTTAATAAACACGAAAATATTTGGGTGTTAATGTAAAAGCTTAAGTTTTATGCTACAAGTGTCATTAATCTGTTAGATCTCGAACAAATCCTGGACTTTAAATGAGTTATAATTTAATCATAATCAACTTTATCTAAATACGAAAAATTCTTTTTTTCAAATTTCATTTTCAACCACACGTTCTTTAATAAAATAATATTACATGCAAATTCAAAATTTTTCTTTATTATTTAACTACATATTTTCAATCACATCAAATCATAAAATACATTCTTTTTTCAATAATGTGCTTCAAACACCCCGAAAAATAACGAATTAAAATAGTTTTTACAAGTCAAAGTAAAGCATCTCTTTGTGCTAGTCGCTTAAGATTATTATTTTATAATTTTTGCTAATTATATTTATATGTATCGTGCATGCATTAAATAAATACAACGAAATCCAACTTTTATTCTAACTGCTGTCCTCCGCCGTTGTCTCGAGCTCCTGTCGGTCTCTTTCTTCTACAAATCCGAAATCTATATATACACACACACATAAACACAACCACATACGGTTTGTCTATTCTGCAGAAAATAATACACTGATTTTATTATTGTTTATAGATTGAAAGTAAAAGAAAGTTAAGGAAAGACGAGAGAGAGGAAATGACGCCGGCAAGGATTCAGGTAGTAGTGATAGTGGTGCTGGCAGCGACGCAGGTGGTGCTTGGTGGTGGAGGGAAAAGCGTGACGTTGACTCTGGAAAGGGCGAGTCACAAGGGGGCGGAGCTGAGTCAACTCAGGAACCGTGACCTAATTAGACACGGCAGAATCTTGCAGCAACGTCCTTCTGGAGTCGTTGATCTCCCTGTTGAAGGCACCTATGATCCATTTCTTGTAGGGTACGCACATGTATATAAATTCACCTCGTTTCTATCTCTATAAATATGTGTATGCATGTATGAATGTGTATATATTTATTGAAAGTAGAGTATTATATAACTTATTCCTAGTCTTGAATTTGGAATTTTTACATGTACTGCTTTTATGGATAATAAGTAGAAAGTTAATTTCTTTGTTATTGATTGTAATAAATTTTGGCCGCCCTTTCTACTCAAAATATTTGATGTTTTGATTTAGAGTTATAGTATTTGTATGAAATTATACACCCCTTTTAACCATGAATTTATACCATTTTTTCTTGGGATTACAATTAACAAGTGGTTAATTTTATTTTGTTTTTCTATTGGGCAGCTTTTAATTGATTGATGTATTGGAATAGTTTATTGATTAAATTGGAACTTACTGGAGCTTGTGAATCTTGCTTTCAAGGCTATACTATACAAGAGTTCAATTGGGGAGTCCTCCTAAAGAATTCTATGTGCAAATAGATACTGGAAGTGATGTTTTGTGGGTCAGTTGCAATTCCTGTAATGGTTGCCCCACATCCACTGGACTCAAAGTAAATACATCAATAGTTAATGGAAACTTTTCATTATATTTCCCCTTAATTTCTTTTTGAAGTTTTGCATATTTATTGGTAGAATTTGTTTCCTCTTAACAGATTCAGCTCGAGTTCTTTGATCCTTCGAGATCATCGACATATTCTCTTATATCGTGTTCAGATCAAAGGTGTGCTTTGGGAGCAGAGTCTTCGGATTCAAGCTGTTCAAATCAGAGCCAATGTGGTTACAAGTTCCAATATGGTGACGGAAGTGGAGCATCAGGTTATTATGTATCAGACTTGATGTATTTCGATACAATTGTTGGTGATTCATCGACTTCAAATTCATCAGCAACTGTTGTTTTTGGGTAACCTCTTTATCTATTTGTTTTGTACAGTACAGTGGACAAAACTGGACATGACGACAAACAAACATTTTATAAATTTAGTCTTTAATCACGTCTAATCTAGTGCTTTCCTGTGCTATTTTGACGCAGTTGTAGCACATCACAGACTGGGGATCTTGTCAAATCTGATAGGGCTGTTGATGGTATATTTGGCTTCGGACAGCATGGCTTATCCGTGGTTTCACAACTTTTTTCACAGGGAGTTGCCCCTAATGCATTTTCTCATTGCTTGAAAGGAGATAATGGTGGGGGTGGTATATTGGTGCTGGGGCAGATTGTAGAGCCAAACATAGTCTTCACCCCACTAGTCCCATCACAGTATGTATTCAATCCGTTTGACAATTTTCGTGACTGGTGTTAGTTTTCAGTTATATCGCCAAGTTTACCTTTCATCCGTTGACTATTGGAATCTGATTACATTTAGTATTTGTTTACTTGAGATCTTGAAAGTTTGATTTTGCTTGCTTGGTGTGATTTCACAATTAATACTTCTACATGATTGACTTAATTCTTTAAGTGAAAATTGTGTTGACAGATTCTTTATTTGATTTAAATTTTGTGTCCATTTTTGTTCAAATATTAAAAGTCGAATAGTGAAAAGTAAACAGGCTAGTTTTGGAGTCTTCATGATTTGGTGCAAGAAACTGTTATGGCTCTGAAGTTTTATCTTTACTTGGGAACTGAGAAACTGGAAAGACAATGAGCCAGCACTCAAGTCCTCGAGGTTTTGATTTCTGAAAGCAGGATTATGTTGCTGATTATTCTAGAAGGTGGAAAAAACAAAAAAAGAAAGGGGATATTAGTCGCAGATTTTTAATTGTATCTCCTTCACTCCTTCCCACTAACTAGGATGAAAAAGAAGACTGTCAATACATCCGAGAAAGAACAATTAACATGATGTGCATTACAAATTGGTTTTGATTTAGCAAACGTACAGTGAGATAACTATAAATTTTAGCTTATAAGATATCTGTTTAATTGCTTACCTGCCAAAATGAGAAAATATATGTACAAGTTCTTATGTTTTGGGAAATCTGAGCTGCAATCCTTTTTCATTTTGTTAGTTATAACTGTGCATTTATTGCTCAATCTTGATTTTCAATGATTTGTAGTACATATCGGTCGGCTTTGTGGTGCTACTTTTCTTTATTTCAATGTGGTGCACTTCTATGTATCACTCCTAGAACTGTCCAATATCGCTATCGCATTGAGTTGTCTGCCAAAAGTTCAGAGTTTTGAAGCACACTAACGCTTCAGTTTGACATATTCTTTCCATGTCCAAATTTTCAGGCCACACTATAACGTAAATTTGCAGAGCATTTCTGTTAATGGGCAGGAGTTATCCATTGATCCATCAGTATTTGCAACATCTACTAACCAGGGGACAATAGTTGATTCCGGAACAACTTTGGCATACCTTGCAGAAGGGGCCTATGATCCTTTCATTACTGCAGTAAGTTGCAGGGGGGAGAATTTCCTGATTTGTGGTTAATTCACACATGGAATTCATACAGTACTTGACAAGCTACATCTTGAACCATAAATGTTTCAAAATTATTTCTCTGTAATTTTCATGTGTATTATAGTACACGTTCTCCTATGCAGATTACGCAAGCTGTTTCCCCATCAGTACGTCCTCTTCCTTCCAAGGGAAATCAGTGCTATTTAACGACCTCCAGGTTTTCTTCTGAGTGCAATATACTTGTTGACATTTCGTCCTTCATTTACTGCTATTTATTTTTTTCATTTGTTTATATCCAGTGTCTCCGTGGCATTTCCCTCGGTTAGTTTAAACTTTGCTGGTGGTGCATCAATGGTACTAAAGCCTGATGATTACCTTTTACAGCAGAACTCTATTGTAAGTCATTTTAGACATCTGTTTGTAGTAATGCCTTAGTTTTCAGAATTTATCATTGATTGTGACCGGGAAGTATGGCCCCTTCTATCCCTCCTTTGAATTGCACACACGTTACAATGCTAAGTTTGAGAATTGCTGATTTACTGAGAGCGTGTGCTTCACCTGCATTACTTTTCTAGATTATGGAAGAATACCTCAACAAATAAGACTAAAATCTTTTTCAATCTGTCATTGGTCCCCATTGAGTCTCATTTAAAATTCCAGCTGACTTCTAGTTCCTCGTCCTTTTCAAATCTGAATATTTAGAAAATGCTTAAATGTATTGAAGAAAAAGCAAATCTCGTAAGTGACCTTAAATATAACTTCTCCATTAATTTCTCTGCTAAGGATTTACCATCTTTCTCTTTAAGATTGGACTAGACACTGTTTCTGGATACAGTAGTTTGTGTTATGATATTCTTCTAGACATCTGCTAAGGATTTGCCATTATTTGCATGTGCAGGGTGGTGCTGCAGTTTGGTGCATTGGCTTTCAGAAAATTCAAGGTTCAGGGATTACAATTTTAGGAGGTATTAGCATTGAAGGAAAACAAAAGTAATCTCTGCTTGAGATTCATTTCCTGCATGAAAACACATTTAATAGATACTTATGCTTGCATTTTTCTGCTCCCTGCCCTGTCCGCACGAGCACAGATACACATACATCTATATGCAAGTTACTTTTGTAAACGTATGTAAGCACTCCCATTGATCATTGTCAAACTAATTCTTCTACATTAGTTACACTCCCATTAGATATTACCTATTTCCAACTTGTCCCTTGTTTTTCTAAATTTCCAGTGGTGGATTTTCATATTTCCATTATGTTAAGTGCATTTTGTACAGTGTTCATTCATTGCTATCATATTTATTCTTCGTTTATTTTTTTTTATTCGACTCGTCTTTTTACAGACCTTGTTCTGAAAGATAAGGTCGTTGTTTATGATTTAGCTGGTCAACAGATTGGATGGACCGATTATGACTGTACGTTTGATTCCTTTTTCAGCTATGTATCAATGATTTGGGTGTATTTAGTAGCATCAAAGCAGTATCTTGATCCTTATTCTAACTCGAGTATTTGACTTCATATCATACAGGTTCATTGTCTGTCAATGTCTCGACGACTGCTAATACTGGTAAAACCGAGTTTGTCAATGCTGGAGAAATTAATAACAGTTCATCAACCTGCAATCGCTACAATCCAGTACCAACTGCCCTTGTAACTTTGTTGTTGCATGTTTTAGTGTTTGGGATCTTTACATTTCTATAGCATCCATGAAAGTCGATTTCTAAAACCATTCTTTCTATAGCGTTTTTCCAGATTTTATTTGTAGCAACCAGCAGCTCTGTCATGTATATTTTACTGCAGCTGTCAGTTGCTCCTTCGTCATTAGTATAGAATTACCCTGACCATTGTGGTTCTGTTGTGCACTGGAATTATATGGGAATCCTATGTTCCCTTCATGCGACAATAATGTAATTACAACATGTTTATCTATAGAAGATGATATTTCTGACGGACATAAATTATACGAACAGGGAATGTTCATTCGTGCTGCTGAAGCTGCTGAGTCGACAATGGAAAGGGTTTTTCGTGGTACATGGAAATTCTAAAGACAAGCACGAAATTCCAATACTATAACTAGCATTTGAAATGTTTTAAATGCCTAATAATCAAAAGAATAATGCTACTTATCATTATAACGATGGAATATCGATGATATAGCAACTTAGGTGAAATAATGTAATAGGACAATTCAATTCTCTCTCTCTCTTATGAAAATTGAACTGTCTATCACATGATTCAGCATAAGTTGCTACATCACCGATGTTTCATCATAATAATGATAAATAGCATTATGCAGAAATTAACAAGCAATGCCATCCCCTTGCTATTCATTGCAGAACCTGTTTAAATCAACAATATTGGCTCTCTGCGAGAAGTTGATGGACGTCCAGAATTCCACTTTGCTACCATTAACCATTTTTCTAAACAAGAACACAAATGTTTTCGAGAAAGACAACTTTAGCACCAGATAGGTCAATAAAATCCACAAAGTACAACTCGATATGTTTAGTATAACTCATGGAGCAGTCAGACGCGAGAGAATGTAGTTTAATGATCTAAAATAATTTGCATTGGAAAGGTAACAGTACGTTTAAGAGGCAACAGGCACATTCTATTCATTCACTTGTTGAACTTTCATATTTTGTAACAATATAAGAATATTTCAAGAAATGCACTTAAAAAAGAGAAATAGACGACAACACGTTTGACGTGCACATGTTGTATTTACCGTTAAAATTTTTAAATGAGCGGATATATTCAAGGGTGGAGTCAGGCGGAGTCAGAATTCAATGATACGGTGGGCTACTGGGTTGGACAGTGGGCTGCTGGGTTGGACGGTGGAAAAAAATGGGCTATAACTAATTATTTTTTTAACAGAATCTGGCTTGGGCTGGGGTGGGCAAGGGTGGGCTGTAGCCAACCCCTCTCTTCGCCACTGGGTGGAGTCGAGAGGAAAAAAAAATTTAGGGTGTATTCTATGAATATTATTGAGAAAATAATGTATCTTAAATAGTGATATGATGAGAAATATGTGATTAAAAAGTAAAGAAAAGTTATTGATGCGATGGAAAATATTATTTTATTGAAGAATGTGTGTGAGAAATGTGTGGTTAAAAAGTAAAGAAAAATTATTGATGTGACGTAAAATATTATTTTATTGAAAAATGTATGGTTGAAAATGAGTTTTGAAATAATATATGTCAAACATGGACTTAACCATCAAAAATTAAATGGGCTTGAGGCAGCACTACGCCTTCCTACGCCACTAATTACATTGACACCATTTTTATATAAACTAGTCGATGCACGTGCAATGCATGTGTTTTAGTTTAGTTGGCTACGTAATAGCGTTGAGTAATTTTTGGTTATTTTTGAAGACATCGATAAGTAAATGTTATTAACTTGAAAGAACTAAGAAAGTTTAAAAAATTCTTCCTATGAAGCAAACAACAAAAAACAACAAAGAGTAGGGTTATATGAGAAGTGGAATACACATGTGAAAATGTTATTGTTACTATTTAAAAAAAAAATATCTTTGTGTGCGCACACGGTGTCTCGATGGGGCACGGAGATAGACATGGTGTCTTCGTACCACACACGGAGGCATTGAGACATGGGCCGTGTCTCCACTTCCTATGAAGCAAACAATAAAGAGTGGGATAATATGAGAAGTGAAATATACATGTGAAAATGTTATTGTTACTATATATAATAATAATAATAAAAAAAATCTCTGTGTGCGCACACGGAGACACCGTGTCTCCGTGTGGCACGGAGACAGACATAGTGTCTTGTGTGGCACGAGACACCATGCCGCACACGGAGGCATGGAGTGTCTCCATGCTAGATGGAGACACCAGTCTCCATCTGGTGTCTCCATCTAGCATGGAGACACGGTGTCTGCCAAAGTTGGGAAACATTTAACAGTTAGATAACAAGATGCACCTAATAAATTTGGGAGCCAAAGTTGGGAAAACAAATTTTAAACGGGATATCAATGAGCTATAGACAAAAAAAAAAAATGAAACTCAAAATATTAACTCATCCTAACCCCAAATAAATATTGTCTTAGTTCCCAGGTTTCTATATCCACATATATGGAATAATAGACAAAATTCAATCAACTATTCCACTAATGACCAAAGTCACGAAGTCTGGATAATTTCTATCAAAGACGTCTCAAAATTCCAAAAGAAAGGCAATTACAATTCTGTCAATCGATGCCCAATATCTCGAGTACCAAAAGGTGCAGCGAAACTCGATTCTCCAATGAACCCAGGAATTACTTTGCATCTAAAATTCTCAATTTCATAAAAATTCAAACCTAGGATTCTTCACACCTTTCATCATAAATTCAAATTATCATAGGAAACATTTCTTCCGTTTCTTATGTAATAAGTTGAACAGAGAGATTAAAAATATATTTCATATCATACACACTCTGAAAGCAGATTGCACTTGACCATGAGAAATCATCATGAAATCATCAGTTCAAACATAGGCCAAAACAAGTAGACAATAACAACCAAAATCCAAACTCATAGTTTTCGACATTCCTAACCAAACACGAATCAATTAGCAGTATGATCTTTGCGTTTATATAACTCTCCAAGGTTCAATGAGCTAAGCATTACAAGTTGGCGTTAATGTGTATTCAAACTATAGAATTCGGAGCATGGCAACAGGGGAAGATGAATTCTAGCGTCAGTGAGGTGGAAATGGTCGAAAGGCATCATCACATAGAGAATTTGATTTGGTTGGAGAGTGGTAAGAAAGAAGACCAGTTTCCATTTTTCTAGTTTTTTGTCTGGCCATTTTAGGTGACTTGCCATTGTTTGAACCAATGCGAAACAATTGATTTTGATACAAAAGGAGGAAGAGTAGAAGAAAAAATAATACAACTATAATAGTGGGTAACTATCTCATGTTTGAGGAGTTATAGCAACCACAACAGGAATGATTCTAACTTTCACTAGGCTTGGAAAGAGACCAAATATCCTGCAGGAGTAAATAAACAGTTACAGAATGCTACAGAAAGAGAATGATGATAGCTCGTGATTCAAATGTAATTGATGGAGTAAAAACCAAAATGGCAAAAAAAACAATGAAAAATACTTTATCCAATAATCAATAAATTATAGAAGAAAGAGACAAAAAGTGTCAAGCAGTTGAAGAACAACCAGAGATTACTCCTGCCAAAATATATTAAGCACAGTGCACTTTTTACTTAACTATATTAAACCTGATGATAAATTCATAGTGCATGTGATGTTCTCAAAAAACAGAGGAACAAGCCAAGTTTTAAATTGTAGTTAAGATGGAAACCATTTTGATTGTATAACAGTCCACCTTCAAATGCATCCTAACATCAATTCACAAAATGTTAGCATCAATATCCCTAGGAATTCTTCTTTAAATCTTGTAACTGTGCTCTTGAAGGTCTAATTCTACTGGCTTCACTAAATAACAAATGATAAGTCAACATAAATCTTACTGGTCTAAATCAAACAATCAAATTAGCCAACTCACTTCTAACTTTAAGATGGTGCACTTGAGTGAAGAAATCCCTATAAATTCAATTTTGAGTCGGCTTTACAAGTAATTATGAGATAAACGTGTGTAGATTCAGTCAAAAGTATGGATTATAATATGAAACTAAGTAGTTATCTCTGTATAACGGTATAAAAAATATGTAGAAGGAATACATGTGCATAAAAGTAGAAAAGACTTGTACTGAGAGAGCTGAGTGACGACCAAAAATGTATCACCTCTACCTCCTCTCCTTTTCGTTCCACTATTTTGACGCTACTTTGGATCGATGATAATGATGGTGATGATGATGATGGTGGTGATGGTAAGATTGAGAAAGCAATGATGAGAATCGTGCGTGGGCAAACGGAATTTGTTGGCAAAGCGGCGTTAAAGTCGGGTCGTTCGTTTGGGTTCAATAGTTGTGGGCTCTTGTGGGTTTCTATTTTCGACGAGGATTTGAGGTTGTTGTAGCGATTTGGGCAATCGGCTTGGAGAAGGTGATGGCTTTTTGGACTATCAAATAGAGGAATGGGTGTGATGGATGATTCAATAGCAGGCAAAATTGTGGTCATCGGAATATGGTGGTTGTGTATATAGCATAGCGGTAGCTTGGTAGGCGGTTGGGGAAGGCAACGGAGTTCCTAGGGTCCCGTTTAGGTAAGACGACTATGGCTACGAATGTAACAAAAAAGACTTTCATAGCTAAGAAGAAGAAATAGACCTTTTCTATATGTAGCATAAGGGAAAATCAGCCTACAAGAAAGACTTGTGAATAACTTTACCCAATGTCTGAGCATGATTTACCAAGTAAAAAAATTAAAGTATTTCTCAGTTTACTGATAACACGAATAAAATTACGAGGTAGACATTTTGGACTCACATTCTAGTAATAATCTATATTCATCATATGAGCAGTTCCCATCACAAAATATATTTCAGATTGAATGCAGTCAAAGAACTAATATATCATGAAAAGAAAAGTATTGCAAAACTCAAATGAAACAAATGTGGATGTGTTCTATTCTTTTTCTCGAAAAGATTTTCTAATTCCAACTTTCCCTTTTGATTCCAAGCAGTTATCATGTTAATCTTGACCTCATTGACGTCCCAAAATCTCACAGTAAACTCAAATTTTCCCCTTTTGGCCTAACTGCCATTAATTCATTCACGTGGTAGAAATCTCATTATATTACATGATCTAATAAAAGAAAATGTATCTCATTATTAAATTTAAAAAAATAAAATAAAATAAAAATAGTTGTCTCCGTTAGCGAAAGAAGAAAATGTATCTCATTGTAATTTAAAAAAAAAAAAAGCCCACAGAGTCTCCATGCCCGCACACGGAGAAGGTCTCCGTGCAACACGGAGGATTTTTTTTTTTATTTCCCTTCCCTAAGAATCGATGATAGCCAAATAATACTAAATAATAATAATAATAATAATAATAATAAAGAAAGTTAATACCTTCAATCTAATAATGTAAAATTCTACGAAGGACCCAATAAATTTCTCAATCACCTTCTCCAAAAGCTCTAGAGAATCAATTATTTCCTTTGTCACCTGATCCCCATCGTCACCACCTCCGTGCACAGAACCTACAAGAGAGAGAAGAAACGGCACTCCGTGCAGGGAAAATCTCTAAGCCAAAAGAGAAGAAAGCGCTTACAGGCGTGAGCCGCGGAGGAACTGACGGAGGTACTGTCGACAGAAAACGAGCGATAGAGAGCGTTAGATGTCCATATTGGATGCTTTGCCGAGAAATCTAGCGAATAGGATTATGAAAACAAATGGAAATGTTTAGACGACGTCGTTTTGGTTGACGATTGGAAAATGCAACACCTGGCAAAAACAAACTGCCTCTTTTATGCTGTTAGGATACATCACGTTTTAATTGTATTAAAAGTTTCATAATATTTATTTACTACCCTTCTTATCTTAAACTTGCATTGATTAGCAAATTTTGTCCAAACTTTAGTGTGCATTAAATGATATTTAACTGAAATTTTACATAAAAATGCGAAGGACATATAAGTCTTTTTGCTCCCTCTTGAATTTTGGACAGAAAATGTCACTAAGGACAAGATGCATTGATTAATGAAAAAAAATTACGATAAAAATGTAATAAAAAAGTTGGAGACAAAAATATAGCAATGAATAAAATGGATATTTCACGCAATAAAAATATAGTACAATAAATTGTAAAAAATTGGTACGTGAATATGTTTAGCCTTTTTAATAATGTCTTGACCTACTTGTTTTGTAGAATTGAATTGCAAGGACCAAGTTTTATGAATCTTAAAAATTGATTACTAAAATACCACAAGTTTTGAATGGGGAATTCGATTATTTATTTACGTGTAAACAAGAAATTAGATATACTATTTCCGGTAAAAAGATTCTCTAAATAAAATTTTATTTTATTTTATCTTGATAAGGAAACAAAAAAAAAAAAAATTTATTTTTCATTTTTAGTACCATCACATAAAACATGACATTACTTTCTTTGGCTAAGTAGGTATGACATTTCCATAATAAGTACTCACTTCGTCCCATTTAAATAGATTGGCCTTTTTTATTTTCTTGTCCAAATTATATAGTCTTGTTTCGTAATTGAAAATGTTTTGTTTGGTTCATTTACTAATATACCCTTATTTTTTTACTACTTCTAACAAAAAAAATTACTATTAGTTGTTGATAATTAAATAAGAATAAACAAGGAAAGTTTTTGACAAAAATTATTTTTTCAATAACATTAAATAATATTTCTTAATCCGTGTGAAAAATAAAATCAGTCTGTATAGATGAGATGTAAGGAGTATTTAACTTGAACAAGAGTTCAAAGTTACATCATGATATTTGTTGGCATTATCAAGTCAATTCATGCTATTATCAAAAATGTGCCCATCATAATGCAAAATCTCCTTTTTCACCCTACAACAATATTGTATTATTGTTTTATTTTTAAAGATCAATCTTGTTAAGGGAAATATCTCAACTCATGGCTTGAATGTCTAAATTGGCACAATTTTAAATGAACCAACTCACAAATACTTAGTTCCTGTTTGGTAGGAAATAAAATTTAAATTTTTAATATAAGTCAAAGTCAATAATTAATTTTAACCACAAATTTTATGAAATCAATAATTTTCAACTACAAATTTATCAATTTTTATTAAAATCTGATTTTAATATCCACCAAACGGTGCTTACTTATTTAAAGATTTGACTTCCTCGAGCTGGGTGACCTCGCAGTGGGATTGTTTTAATTGGATACTTAACCAATTACAAAAGAAAAAAAAAATTGAAAATCCATTCTTTAATGATGTATGTTGTGACCTTAAGAAAAAAGAGCATTCATTCAAATTAATGAATTTCATCCAATTCATTTGACCAGCATACATATAAATTTAAAAGGTAAAAAAGTCTCTTAATTACAATATTAAAATATGAAAATTCATATAACAAAAATAAAATAAAATAAAATAAAATAAAATAAAATGTTGTCTTCTTCCACCTCGCACCCTCTGCCACCATCACGCTACTAGTTAGGAGGAGAAAAAAATGACGGAACTAGCGAAATTTCTCAACCCACTCACATGAGCCACAGACTTGAAAGACTCGACCCGAGTTTTCAAGTGAGCAACCTCACAACACTTTTGGACAAATAAAGACTTAGACTCCCTTGAATTGGGTGACCTAATCTTGTTTACCCCCAAGATCTAGTGGGACCGTGACAAGTTTATTCAAATATGTAAAAATTAAAATAAAAAAAAAGTCTTTAGTGATATTGGTGGAAATGAAATATAGACACGAAAAAGATAGATCATCGGCTTCATTTTAGTATTATGTCCAAATTATTTTTATTTGTTTCGTCTTTTCATATAACTTAATTGTCAAGGATCGTGTCTTTTAATCTTCTTGATAGGCGCAAAATTAGGGTTTACAACCCCTACTGTATTAGGATTTTAAAACGTGAAGTATATACTGTGCACTCCTAATCCTACTCAATTTAATCTTCTACACTACATATTCAGATGGAAAAACAATGCCATCAGAAAGTTTTATCTATAAATACCGCAATGAATTCAAAGAAATCTTTGATCACAAGCCTCTACAGAAAGAGATATACACAGCAAATATCTTCCTCCGTCTCTTGATGGAAGAACAGCGCGTAGAGAAGAAAAGAATGAGATTTCTCCTCATCCTGGCTTTGTCAAAGCATTGCGCCGCCAACGTCTTCATCAAAAATCTTGTCTGTATATTTGGAATAGTTGTCTTGCAGATGAATATTTTGATCCGGATGTGGAAGATTGCACACTTGGTGTGTCCATCGTGGACACAGTTAATGAAAGGATTCAGGACAGTTACCGTCTCCCTATTATGGATACTTTTATTCATTCAGTAATATCGTGTAATAATCTTTTATGTTTGGTTGAAAGAGAAATTTCTATTTGTAATCTGAGCACCCAAGAGAAAGCAATTCTTCCTGATCGTGATCCTGATCCTGATCATCTTGGTCATGTAGGTGTAGGTTTAGGGTACTCATCTGTTGCAAAAGAATTCAAAGTTGTTCTGTGGTTTTTGCAGAAGAAGGATCTCAGAATGAGTATGGGGTGTGAAATCTTCAGTCTAACTGATCGTCTCAGATTCAAATCAGATTCGTGGAGATTGACTGAAACACGTCCTTTTGAATTCCTTAGCAAGCCTTCAGTGTTTGTTAATGGAATGATTTTTTGGCAGATACTTAGCCCAACGTTTCAGAGTTTTTTCGAAACCAGTTCTATTCTTGCCTTGGATTTGGATAAGGAAGAATCCCAAATCGTTTCATGCCCAAAGCTCAGTCCTGATACCATTGCCCACTTGTTAGAGTTAAAGGAGTGTTTATATTTGGCGCATTGTTCCAAGGGAAAAGCAATTGTGAAAATGTGGAGGCTGGAAGACCCAAAAAATAGTGTGTGGGTTTCAGAATATTACATCAGTTTTTCATCTATATGCAACACCATTGTGCCACTAACAAGTGTATTGGCTGGTCACGTTGAAGAGCTGGTTTTTATTTCGATAAAAGGCAAAGGTCTCCTTTATTATAATGTAGAATCCGGTACAATGAGAAGACCCGAAAACTTGAAGAATTTTACCCTGCTATGGTATGAATGTCCTTGTGTCTTGAAGTACATGGAGTTCTAAACAGTGACAGTTTGCTGAGAAATCAGTTATTTTATTTCATTTATATTTAATACAGATTGATATGCAGGATGACTTACATACTCTACACGTATATCTAAGGTCTCTGCTTTGATCTGTTCCATTCATTGAACTTGGATGATTCTTGTTATAATAGTGAATAAAGAGCCTTTTGCAGTTTTGATAAAAAAAAAATTATGATGACAATATTTCAGTTATTTTATCAATTAATGAAATAGAATATAGAAATTCAAAATTTAAAACATTGAGTCAACGAGTCTTATTTTTAGTAAGAAAGTAAACAGCCTAAATATGTTATTTCATATCTATACATTGTTGATCGTTTAGAGTAAAACCACTTTACCCGAAAATAGTTGACACCTCGGGTCATCAACCCTCACATTGCGCGTGGGTCGCGCGTGAATAAAATAATGTCTGACCCCCGAAGTGTATGTGTTTGGTCATCCAAAATGTCAACCGAGGTGTTAGTATAGCAAGGTTCATTGAATTATTTGCTAAATTGAACCTCCTACAGTAAATTTGAAAGAATTATTTAATCCATACTTTATTGAAAATGTCGAAACATAAATTTATGAGTGACATATACTCAAATCAGTAATATGGACCAATTATTGAGGGACTTCATCAATAATATTCTAAGACATCCCATTGTAGAAGTTTGTATTGATTATATAAGAGATCGTGTGATCACATCAACGATATCATCATTCTTTGATTTACTCTAATACAGCACTTAGCACACACTGATGTGCACGCCCACAATTGAATAATGAAATCATTGCAGCATTATTCATAAAATCTGAAGAAGTCAATTTCTCTAAACCTTGTTTGATTTCCATTATTTTAAAATTCTATTTTCTACTGCATCATTTTCAATTATACATTTACAAAATAAAATATTTATATGTAAATTTAAAAAAATCTTACTTTTTAACCACACATTCTCTTGAGAAATACTATTCAAAACTTTTTAAAATGGAAATGATGACCACCAAACATGGACCAAATTTTCCTCTAAACTTTTCATATTTTCGAGCAAGTAAATAATCCACAACATACTTAATAATAGAGACGTAACGTATTTGAAAGTAGAACAAACCATTTTATCTTGCTACACATATTAAATTATATATTAAAACGACGCCAAATTTCGTCTCAGTAAATGACAAACTTGCACGCAACAAGATTAAAAAGATATCCATGAAAAGTGCACAAAACTATCCGCAACAAAAAGTCTTACTGCTAGCCAGATCACCCACCAAAACTTCCAAACACATGTTCAAACTTTTGAAGTTATAAAATAAAGTGCTCTCTAGCAATAAAACATCACATCCTTGACATTATCCTTGATTGCAGGCAGTGAGCGAACCTCCAAATTCTTCTCCCTTGTTGCGTCTCTTCCAGGAGCAGATCCACTGTCAGAGAGCTCACCACCTTCGACATAGTATCGAGCACGGAATGCAGCCAAATGGGCATAATAAGCAGGAGGAACTACACAGGAACCCAGATAAATATCAGCAGTTGAAAATCTTAATCTTAACAAATCAAGAACGTAAGAAAACCAAGTAAAATAAACACAATGAAAAGAGGCTTAACTAACCTATAGAGACCGATCGAGTACACCTAGCATACCTGAAAGAGTGAGAATTCAAGTATATAATAAACCGAGTAAAACTTGTCATTCATAGAACCAAAATTTCATTACAGAGATAGGCAGTGGAATCTTACGTATAACACAAGCTGTTGGTTAACAGCTGCAAAGCATCAGCACTGAATTTGTTCTCATCAAACAGCACATGGTAATGTGTGGGGCGGCTAGTTCCCTGTTTGAGGTATAGAAATAAATCAGAAATCTAAAGCAAAGCGTCAATACATATCCTATAAAAGATAAACTACGCTCTATATGCATTTCTTATTAAGTAGATGTACCAAAGAAATAATGCCTGTAAACTGACTAAACAGCATGAATCGAAGTACCTGAATCCCAGCATGGCTACATAGGTAAAAATCAAACTCGCTGGGGTGGCATATATTGGTATCAATGACAGTACCTGGTCATCGAAGCAAACCACGTGATCAAATACGGGAAAAGGTGGCAGGAAAAATAAGTGACAGATCCTTCTCCATTTACGAACCAAAAAATTTCATACCTGGCAAAATGTTTCCACTCTTGTCTGTTGTATTTCGATCCCCATGATTGGCAGGGAAGAGACGTGTATGGTGCCTTTTTTGAACCACAACAAAGGTAACAGGTGGTAGGTAAGTTTCTTCAATTGAAACACATGCCTGAAGAAAGCCCCAATTGAGATGCAATATGGCAAGCAACACACCACGTAAACTGAATACTTTTAAAGGGAAAAAAAATCAAGAAACCAATAGATCACATACCCTCCGGATTGCATTCATTTCATGCAAAAGAACTTGGTTAAACTGCCCCTCACTAACTCCATCACTGTCGTTCAAAAATTATCAGCATTACGTTTCATAGCATGTGGAGCAAAACACAGGAACAGTTGAGAGAAGGATTTAAGTCTATTAACCGGTAGAAGATAATTCTATGAGGCTTATGACCAGTAGACTTGTAGAATGCAACCAACAGTTCCCTACAAAATTGAAGTGATTGGTAAGAGAGGAAGAGGAAAAAGACTTTAAGAGGTAATGTTGAGGGCTTTCTGACCTGATCATGCCACCATGAACAGTGCCTCTATTAGGATCTTCAGTTGTTTTGTAGAGATCTTGTATAATCTCTTCCCGGTGAGATTGTGCTGAAACCAACCCTCTGTACTTTGTTACTTGTGGCCAGTCGACCGAAGCCACTACCTGTAAATAAAACCGTCTCAACTCTTATCTGTCCTTATTGAAAGAGGGGAGGATCAACAGAGGGAAGAAGTTTCAACATACCGCAGCAATAGAAGGGCTGGAATCCTCCCCTGGTGGAGGATGAGTTACATCGGCCCCAAATATGATTGTAGGGAGATCAGTAAGATAAGGAATTCTTCCAATAATAGCCTGCTCCAGAACAGTATTTCGGCCACCAACCTAGATGGAAATATAACCATGAAAAAAAAATGGTGAAAGATAAGGAGCAATTTATTTAGAGTAGAAAGGAAATTGAAGATCAAAGTTGACTATTCGGGCACATGATATCCCAGCAAACCTTAACGTTGACTTTAAGAGCAACATTCTCAAGATATTGTTTATTGTATCTGGATGCATGCCTTGGCTGACAACATTGAGAGACAATTCCCAACTCTGTTTCGCAAACTCTCTTGATCTGACCTGAAAAACAAAATGCCACAATTCAAGATAATTAATCACTTTAGAAATTTGAATTGGGAAAGGTTTATAACCAACCGTAAGACCCGCTGACATCAGGCAAAACGACTATTAGCAACTGAAGTTGTTTCCCAGTCAGTTTCAAGCTGGTCAGTCTAGTTGAACAATCAGTGTGCAAATCAAAGAGGGCCTTCTCTATCTGACCAGGACGAGCAGATCGAATAGGAACCAAAGGTCTTGGATTGAATTCCTAAAAGCAAGCACAAGATTCCAGTGCTGTAACTAACATTTGAAGTGTAGCGAATGCTTGTCAAAGCAAAACTCAATGCAGAAATTAAAAGGCCATACCATCCCTTTGCTATTACACATGTCAATTAATTCATTGCAGAATCTGTCTAAATCAACATTGAATCTCTGCGAGAAGTTGATGCATGTCCAGAATTCCACTTTGCCACCATTAACCATTTTCTAAACAATAACACAAATGTTTTCATTGAAGACAACTTTAGCAACAGAAAAAGCAATAATATTCAGATAGTACAACTCAACGTGCAGTCATAAGTGAGAGAACGTAGGTTAATGATCTAATTATTTTAAATAATTTGTTTCGGAAAGGAAACAACAGTACGTTTAAGAGGCAACGTGCTCATTCAATTCACTTATTGAACTTTCATATATGTGAATAAAGAAACAATCCCAGTATACTTCTAACGATAACCATGCTGAAAGGGTTAAAACAGCATGAACACCACATCATTCAGTTAAGAACAGTCACCTTGTCAATCATATTCCATACTCCTACTCTTGGCTCAACACGAGATTCACGTCCAGTATCGTGGTATCTCAGCTGACATCCAAAGTAGCAGAATGTCAGAAGTCGCAGAAGAAGTATGATTAGAGTAATTCAGAAAGCAAATATTGACAAAACTTTTACCATAGGGGCTGGCAGAACCCTTCCTTCAATGGATGAGAGTTCAGGTCTAACCTGAATCCCGAACTCTTTGTTCACAAGCATGTCACCATTGTAATTGTTAGAGTTAACCATCTACAAGTAAAACCAAATTATTATAAAACAAATAGTTGCTTTATCGAAATAATTGTTAAGACATACCTATATAGAAATAAAAGAGAAGAAAAAATGCCGGGATTTAAATATCAATGCCTCAATGATGCTTCGTTCTCTTTGTTGTGGACGTTGGCAGGTTGCTTTTAAAAGTGCAGTAACTTGTTTCTCGTTCAACTTCCTTGAATACCTTTGCCCATCAACAATCTTACAAACCTGTAAAGAAAGAACACACCATTATAGCTATATCCACAGGTCCATGGAAAACCTGACAGACAGAATAATCAAAACAAACCTCCATTGGAAAATAAATAGGCTTTGTATCACTGCCAGCCTGAATTGCAGGCAAGTGAGGAAACTTGAGCACAATATTGTACTTTTGTCGAAAATACTGCACCACTGATATTTTTGCCCCCGTATCATCCAAGGAAAACCTACTCGGTAGGAAGGAAAAGAGCCAAAACACAAATATTGAATTATAGCGTGATCAGTTATAATTATAAAAATAGTTATACTGTTAACCGAAAATGCCAGGCCGCAGATAAGGAAAAGAGATGATGAAAATTGAAAATGATAAGGAAAGGATAACATATTTTTGTCTACGTGATATAACTAAAAAAATTGCAACATGTTAAACACCTTTTGAAATGTCCCAACACTATTCTGTGGAGCCCCGAAAATTTCATAGAATAAAATTTAATTATTTTAGGTGATATATTTTATATTAAAAAAATCGGGAGATTAAAGTGATTTATGTATTGACTTCAAATTTTGGACTAAATATTTAAATATTGTTAAAGCGATAAAAATATATCAATATTGGGCTCATTGAATAACTCATAATTAATCGTATATATTAGACTCGAAAAAATGTTAATTCGGATAAGCAAAGTTTAGGTTATCGAAGTTTAAAGAAGTTGTCATTTATGTATTTGAATAAATTTGGTTTCCTAACTCGAAAGGAAGGCAGCCACGTGTATGTATGGTTAAGGAGAAACTAGTTTTCTTTCGATTTTGAATGGGATAATAACAAAGCATTATAATCTTGAGTGAAACATTTTCTTGCGGGACACGACACTTCAATTCCAAGTACACTAGAATTCATGTTTTGTCCTATGTATATATGCATATACACGGCTAGGAAGTAGATACAAAAAAAATAAAGTTTGGAACGTGATTTTGGATTTTATTTTGCAAAAAAAAAGTTATTCAATCTAATGAGGTAGGATTATGAAATGCAAGTAGTTTGTCCTGTTTAATTTATTTTTTCATGTTGATAAATATTATGCTAATGAAAGTTATGATATGATATGTATGTTATGATCATTCGGTACCAAAAATATGATATTTATTGAGCTCTTGTCGATTTCTAAAGATATAATATGATTGTATGATATTTTTTATGCATGATTTAATATTTTTATTTAGAATTGCACCATTATTTGTATCCTACTGAGTATTCCCATGTACTCACCATTTTCCGTATCTCTCACAGATTAGAATTGACTGTTGGATAGTAGGCGATGAGTTGCAGTCGTTGTGTTTGGATCTATTAGACTTGATAAATTAAATCTGGTGTGACGTGACTATAGATTTTATTTTTAGTATTTGCTTTAGTTTTATTATTATGTGGATTTGTTATTTAGAGTTTGGAACATGTTTTATTTGGTTATGTTTTTTTTTTCATATGTTTATTTAATATTTGTGGAACAAAAAAAAATCATGTTATAATGTTTGAAATATTTATTTAATTGCAAAATGAATAAGATATGATGTAGAAGTCCTTGATTTTTTTAGAATATGGAATTATTTTATATAACAGTGAGTAAATTAACGTTACATAATTTTATATTATTGCATGCATTTTTTTATGTCAAAATGAAATTTTTAGTAACGATTTAAATATATAAAAAATTGGATCGTTACAATTCCGTCGCACCCAAATTAATAAAAGTTAAACACGAATAAGAGATGAATGAGCTTACATCAACTGTTGTGCTGGTACAGTTGACACGCCTGATATTTTGTAACGTTTGACATGCTCCATATGATTGAGGTCAACCCTAAGACCTCTCAAAGCCCTTTTCACCTAGAAAATTAAAGCAGCTAAATTACTTTCTAACGTATAGACGAGCAAAAAGAGGATGTAAATGGAAGTAACTATTAGACAACAATTATATCTAATAAATGCGCAGTGCTGCCACAACAGTTCTCATTAGTCCGTCGCATGAGTTATGACACATTGGTGCTGAAGATATCATAGTTCATAATCTCCTCTTTCTTCAATTTGATGAACCTAAAGTAAAATCCTATACTAAATGCCAAGTCAGTCATACCTTAATACGATCTTGATCTGACAAGGACCGTGTTAGATCCCTACGCAAGTAGTTAGCAACAAAATCAGAAACTAGAATCGGCTCATAAAATGCTCTGGCGGACATGTCTGCAAATGGCATTCACAAAAATGAATCAAGTAATGATAGCCTTGTAACAGAAATGGCCAGCTATAGAACTATGGCCTAATAAATTAATGATAGCTTCATAAATGAGAAAAACATGCTTATGGAATAGTGGCAACTGCCACAGGGCAACAAACCGTAAATTTGGGCATAAAAACATCTAAAAACTTAGCCTACCAACGTTTAGAGAGAGGCCCATCTGGGTTGGACGGAGACTTTGATAGAATCCTTTCCAATATACCAACCCATCACCAAGATTTCCTGTCTCTCCCAACTGCGGAGAAAAGAAGGACCTTCCAACAACTTCATAACTGAAATTTAAGGACAGAACGTTACTAATATTGAAACAAGAAAAGCATAAATGAATTTCTGTATCAGGGTGAGAAGAGATAGGCACTTGATAGATGGCTTCTCTCTGAGAACGATATCAAGAGCTTGAATAGTTTCTTGGGGGGCATCAAGCTGTCTTCTCTGTATGAATTCCTTAAGATGAAAAAGATCGGCAGTAGAAGCAAATTTTATTGACACCTTGAAATCACGCTCCCTCCTGAAGTATGAAGCAGATAGTGTAAAGATCTAGATTATTTCAATTAAATTAGGTGATTACAAGCATGTATAACTAATCTTAGGAAAGGAAAGTAAATGAAGTACAATCAACAGAAAAAATAAAAATAAAAAATCACCATAACTGTACGAGAAAAGAGATGAGAGATAACAAAGGGAAGACACACAAAGAGAAGACTTACTATTGCGCCTCAAATAGAGTTTTAACAAAGCGTCATAACTTTTTAAATAACTTCTTGTTTCCAAACAAATTTGGATATTTTTACTTTTTTCATTAGTTTTATGTAAAGAAAAAAGTTGCTTATTTTGTAAGTAACGATTGCTTAATCATTAAAAGTAAGTAACTTGATTATTTCCAAACTCTGACAAATAAAAATAATTACTTATTTTGAAATCTACTTACAAGTTAGGTCACTTAAACTTTTTAAGCTAAACCAAAAATGATCAGCTTGAACCAACAAAAGGGGTGAAGTATAAACAACGGAAAAGTTAACAGTTTCAACAATGAAACATATACTTACCTGCACATCAGTTTATCAGATGCCTTGAACGTAATTCCACATTTAACACTCAAACACTAGTATATTGTAGAAACAAGTATTCAAATGAAAGATCTTATATGTTTCAAATATTACTGGCACCACAGATAAGTATAAAACATTATATCAGATCAGATAAATGATTGCTGCTGTTAATACATAATAATTCACCTGGCTCCATCTTTGTCAACAAGCTTGACAACAAAATCCTTGGATGTAAAGGGCAGTGGAATTGCAGAGTAAGCACTCTTTCTTCCATCATAGGCCAACATTCGCTTACTCAGATGAGAAGCACCGTAAGTTTTGATGAGTTGGCTCATAATTTCCCTGCACACTTTCTTTGATGTCACCTCAGGAGTGATAGAAACCTGCCAACAAAGTTATAGTTACAGCAAGACCAAACCTTTGATGAATTGAAAAAAAAAAAAAAGAAGAAGAGGCATCCTACATTATTGTTTGAAATGATTATAAGTTATACCAACGGGTACATGTAAAAATACATTTTTATCACCGAGTTGGGCGATAGCTGTTTCATTAGTTCATTGAAAGAAACATAGAGAGGGAAAAGAAATATTTAAGCGTTGTGCTTTCTCGTCCCAGGCTGATTTCCATGGTAACTGACAAATATTCATATAGGTTTCGAGTCTCTCATCAAACTATTCATTTCCTGATTATCTTTCCATTTTACAACCATTTATGGGAAAAAAAAGGTAAATGCACAAATGCTGGTTCAATTGGAAGAATAAAAAAAAATTCCAAAACTAAAAATAAGTCAAATAGCATTTGTAGAATTTATGTACGACACGCCACATGGTATATCTTGTCTTGGAAAATGCTAAATGAACATAATGGACACCATAATAGTGTCCAAAAAGTCCACATGGCACCCCCTATTGAACTTTATGGACATCATTATGGTGTCTATTATGTTCCCCTAGTACCTCCCGTTCTCTTGTTTTTTGTATAAGCTTTTGATACTTCAGGAACACTTTCAGGTGACACTTCGGAAATGGAGTACATCACATGATGTGGCAGGTATCCATATAATTTTTCTAAACATAAATCAACACGTGTAGGTGTGTCAGTATGAGTGCTTCTTAAATCGGTTATATAAAAACTTCACATACTGGTGAGACGATCTAAAAGTTCATATTCACCTTAAAATTGTTACCAATAAATTCCCAGTTGAATTGTATCCATAAATGTATCCACATGGCAATAGTTACGTAGGGCGTGATTTAGTCTAAACAAATAAAATTTGTAACTAAGGTATTAACACAAAAAGTATTTGAAATATTATATATATTTTTAAAACAGTGCTCAATTTTATTGTATTGATATGGTGACGCGGTATCAATAGCTTAGCACATGTTTGGTACACATTAAAATTTTTATCTACTATTCCAGAATACATTTTTCCAAAATAATGTAGCTCAAACACCCCCCTTAACATGTGAAACATGAGACAGCCAGTACATGATGACTTGTACGCAGTATTCGAGCAGGTGTTCACACGAAAAATCATATGAAAAAGCAAGCTTATGCAAGTATGACTACACACAAGTATATGACTACACTGATAAATGCTTTGTGCATATTCATATATAAAAAATAAAGAAATAAGTAAAGTGAAAGAAAGGCACTTCGTTAAGGCGAGCAGGGGTCCCGCCTGAAAACGAATAGAGAGTCTTTGACTTGGACGCGCTCCCAAATAAAAGGAGCCTAAACATTGAAAATCCCTTTATATTAATAAAACACGTATTGTTTATTATTGAAGATAAAAGCATATACAGTATTCATTCATCCGTATAAATAAAGAACATTCATAAAAATATACAGTCAGACAAATAACACGGGCATATAGCATTGCACACTGGCGCGCACATCAGACACCATACATCTACACAGAAGAAATAAATGAGAGCGAAAAACATATCCTCACATCGTAATGTGTCAGATCTCTGTCAGCCACTTGAACTAGAAAGTGATTCGCTTTCACGATCACCTTCCTTCCAACTGTGCCGAAACCTGGTCTCGCCGGAGACCTCATGCCCTTCGAAGAAACCGGTGGTGGCTGCTGTTGCTCTGTCTGTTCCACCTCAGCCACTGGAGCTGGTTGCACCGGCTGAGAAGCGGACGAAGCAGACGGGTATAGAGTGAGTTTCTGCTCGACCTCATCACTCAACGCCGAGGCAGAAAGAGCGGGATTGTACTGGACGGACGAGGAGGACATCGCTGGATGCGGAGCGTTGTTAACTCCGTAAGGTCCTCGACCGCGTCCAGGACCGCCGCCGCCACGTCCGGATGATGGCGTCGGCTGCTGGCCGCGACCGTATCCATCGCCTCCCCTGCGTCCTCTTCCCCGTGCAGACATTTTTGGTTTTGAATCTTTTAGAGAGAGAATGTGTGGAGAGGTTTTCGCAGTACGTTTGTTGAATGCAGAGTGACGGGCACTTCGTGAGTAGATTTGCTTATATAGGCAAAGAGAACGTGGGACTGTTGAGGGGGTTTTGTACGATACTAATTCATCCGGTTCGTGCAGTTGCCATTCAATTCAACAACTGTACCGTCTCTTTCGATTTTAAAGTAATTGCATTTAATATGTGGGGGCAAATTAATATTGAAGTAATTGAAGAAATTGCATGAAAAAGAAATGGGGAGGTCGGAGGCGGTTTTGCGAAAGATACCAGAAAGGGAAAAATAATGAAGCAAATATATTATTAAATCAAAGCTAATCAAATTAAGAAAATTTATAATTTTCATATTTATTTTTACACAAACTATATTTAAGTTTAAAATTTTTTTAATAAAAAGTTTCTTGAATAGTCGGGCAATTAAGTATGGATAATATAGAAAAGACATGATAGATATTGGAAGAAATTTGGTTAATAGACTCCAAAGATCACACTAATCCTAACAAAAATTAAAGCAACAATTATCTTGCTAGTGGTTTAACTTGTTGTTTGGTAAAGCTCATCGATATTGTCAAAACTGTCACGACTTGAGCATGCACACCCGAGGATGAATATTGCCTATTCCATCATATCTTATCCAAGCTCCTCGGGTATGGCATCTCAGACATGTATCACCTCAGGCACTTGACTATTCCCTAAATCATGTGGACCTCGTCGGCCTATCACCTCGGGTAAGACCACCACCCTTTGGTTTGGGGTCTCCTCGAGGTTATACCCTGACCTTGCTTCTAACAAAACATAATTCATTAGGACTCTCCCATAAGATAAGACTTATCAATTTCTAATAAGATTGGGTCCTGTTAAAACTTTGGTTCTACTACCAAAGTTTTATCTTTCCAAATATTAATTGTACAATATGTATGAAGTTGCAACTCTAAGCATGGTAATACTCTTAAAGATTCAAATGACTTAATCCTACTAAGAGTGTGTAATCTACCTCTATAAATACGTGATATCAATTCATTATTCAGGTAAGCTTTTACATAATTTTCAATTTATAACATTATGCATAAATTCTCTCTCTAACTTACGTATCGGAGGGGAAACGAAGATACACCTTGACTCTTTGTTTCAGGTATTGAAATATTATGTTCGTGCTCATTCTCAATCCTAAGTTCGAAAATCGACAATTACGATTTTTGGTAGCATCACTTATTATAACTAATAAGTTGGTCTAACTCAATTTTAATAAACACATTCAGAAGTATTTATTACTTTTACTTATTTCTTAATCATATTAATGATCACTTGAAACTCAATGAAGCAAGCAAACGAGCACGGAGAAAGTTTAGTAATGTATTCTTTAGTTGGGCTCTTACATCATTGGAAGTCCTTTCCTTGTACAATCTTTTGTGCTCCAAATTTATCTATCTTTGAAGATTTTAAGGTTATTTTAAATTGTATAGAAGTGCTCTTTGTTGTTCGGATCTCGACACCTTAATATCAAAAAAGAAAAAGTCTGATACGTGAGACGCCAAGTACAAATGTCCAAAGATGTAGTGACGTTAAGATGTGCCATATTGTACTAGAGTTGTTTTCTCTACTACTGTTTATCTTATAAACCGTCTACCTGCACACATTCTCTCTAACATCTCACGAAATCAAAAAATCTTTCATCACACCCTTGACTACTCCTTTTTTAGAATATTTCGTGTTCCTGTTTTCCTTACCTGAGACCCTACAATTCATAAAAACTTCAACTTCATTCATTTAATAGTGTATTTTCATTAGTTGTGGTCCAAGTCATGCATCGCACGAAATGTAATATCTCATTTGTTATATTTTCTATATCACCATCAGCAACCCAACCACTCGTCACATGATCACTGATCCGAGGTAGCACCTTTAAAACAAAAACATACAATGTTAATAATCATCTTCCCTATGTTGACCATAGACCCGTTGAACTTACCTCCACAATTCATATTGTATCTCATCGAAATGGAAACATGTCATGGATTCTTCTTCCAATATCTTCAAGAAGGTTGTGTTCTTCCACAAAAGTGAAATCATGTGTGCCGTTTAAGATAGACTTTCTATGAACTAAAAGAAGGTCCTGCACTTGGTTTGATTGTTTAAAAGATCTACGTGTTTTCATAACTCAAAGTTAGATACATCCCTTCGAAATGGTTTTTTGGTAGTATTCATTCGGATCTATATTGATGACTATGATATAATATGATGTTGTTATCACTATTAACAACATAAATTGGATAGATTATAAATTAAATAATGAGAATGTAACTCATAGAGGTTGTTTGATACACATTATTTGAAGACTGCATTTTAGAATAGTAGATTGATAAAATATGTATGATTAAAAAATAAAGAAAAATTTTGAATTTACGTGTAATAATATTTTATTGAAGAAAATAAGGTTGAAAAGAAAAAAGGGAAACGTAAGATGAAATCTCTAAAAATTATAATACTTGTAAAATACTAGGTTGACCACATGGGATTGGACTTGAGAGGGTCAAGAACTCCTAGTGTGGTTAGAACACAAAATAAGTCATATGTGTTGGAAAATTGAGTTTTATTAATTGGTTTGATCAACCTTTGATCAATTATTTTAGTAGGTCTTGTTAGTTGGATATAATATTTCTTTGGTCGAATGTGTTATACTCTATGAGTAGATTAATGTAATGTATTTATTTTCTCAAAACCAATTTAACGTGAATGAGAAATTAATGTCAAAAAATGACCACTTGAAGTTAAAATAAATTGGAATAAAACTTGGTGGGAAATTGAAAAAGTGTCATAAAAGGAATTTAAGGTGAATGAGAAATTAAGGTCAAACGATGACCACTTGAAGTTGAAATAAATTAGAATAATAATTGGTGGGAAATTGAAAAAGTGTCAAGCCCACATAGGAAAGTTAGAAGAATATAAACCACTTTATATTACCCAAGTTTGGGACTTTTGGTTTGAGCCTCAAGGAGTACTAATAGTCTTTGAAGGGGAAAGAACATACATGCTAGTAGGTTGGGCCAAAGCCCACAAGCACTCGTCGCTGTTCATCCGATCGACACGGCATGGGTCGTGGGCTTGGGCTTGGGCTTAGATCAAACTGATATTTTTTTTTTTGGTAAAATAATATCTCATTTATATTATTTTATTATTAAAATAATAATAATTTTTTATATTATTTTTCCCCGATTTTCTGTGCGTGACACGTGAATTCTTCTAGAATGATGGTTGGCGGTTCCTGTACAAACGGTTTGAGTCTGTTGGAAACACAACTTTACAACTGTTGTGTCTTTTGGACATAACCTTTCAATTTCTATAAATTGGTCCCGATTTTCATTCACTCCAAAATCAATTCTGATTTTATTTTTTCTCTCAAAATTATTCTCTACTCTATGCATTATTCATATTTTGCAATCTAGCATTGAAAAAATAATCTACGTGCATTTTAGTCCTCCAACTTTTAGATAGCTCGAAAACGTGAGTAGGTTCGTCGAGTCTTGTAATTTGTAGTGCTACTATTACAAGTCGAGGTCGTTGTATCTTGAAATATGAGTGTCGGAATACCGTCGCACCAGTGCGGAGCATTATCGTCTCAAGGAGAAAGAGTCGAACTCTTGCCTCAACCATTAACATTTACTTTTTCACGCCGTTATTCTGCCCAACTCATTTCGTGATGATATTATTACTTGCCCACTTCCAACAATCTTAAAACGATAATGGCAAGTAATACTGCATCTCTCGTACCCCCTCATAATGTTCACGGGGAGAAATCAAAAAATTCACAGGTGTGAATTTTAAGATATAGCAACAGAAAATGTTGTTTTATCTCACGACTCTAAATTTGACGAAATTCTTGAGTGAAGATGCTCTAACTGTTGAGGAGAATGAAACGGATTCTTAAAAACGAGCAGCATTCGATGCATAAAGTCATAGTGACTTCTTCTGCAGGAACTACATCCTCAATTGTCTTAACAATACGCTATACAATGTATAATGTTCGATCAAGACAGCTAAATTATTGTGGGAGTCGTTAGAAAAGAAGTACAAAACGAAAGACGCCGGATTGAAGAAATTCGTTGTAGGCAAAGGCAAAGTCCTGTACTTCAGAATGGTAGATTCTAAAACAATAATAAATCAAGTCCAAGAGCTACAAATCATCCTGCACGATATACATGCAGAAGGTATGAAGCTCTATGAGTCATTTCAAGTTGTTGCAATTATCGAAAAATTACTATCAATGTGGAAAGATATGCAGAAGGTATGAAGCTCAGTGAGTCATTTCAGGTTGGTGCGATTATCGAAAAATTACCACCTATGTAGAAAGATTTCAAGAACTGCCTGAAATATAAACACAAAAAATGGGACTTGAAGATTTGATTTACGATTAAGAATTGAAGAAGATAATCGCAATTCTGAAAAGAAATTTGGAAAGCTACAAATGGAGGCTAAAGTCAATTTGGTGGAACCAAATACTAGCAAGAAAAGGAAGCACTTGGGTAATGACAAGTAAAAGAGTAAGGCCAAGAAATTCAAAGGAGATTGCTATAATTGTGGTAAGCTCGATCACATTGCAAAGGACTGCCGACAGAAAAAGTAAAAGAAGAAGGACCAAATACACTTGACTGAGGAAGACAGATTGTCTAACGGTGTATCTAAACTAATGCTCTCAACCGTTGTATTTAAAGCAAACATGATGGACAATTCGAGAGAATTTTTCGTTAGGGCTCCTTGCGTAACCTCATAAAAGGTTAGGGCCTCGGCCCCTTAGTGTCGGTGGCTAAAAGGAAAAGTACGAGAATCAGGTGTACACTCCTTCTTCAAGTATGTAGACAAACTACCTCGAAGAGCATGATTATCAATGAGGATTCGTACGTGGAAGTGGTCGTGGAATCGTCTCAGCAAATTGGAATTGGAAGATAATTGTCATTATCTTGAAAATCTAAACATGATTTTAACATGAGTATTTTCAACTAGATTTTAAAGAGTTTTAAATTTTTTTTCTAAATTCAAGT
>CAIGRN010002737.1:0-13177 GCA_903798345.1 Fraxinus anomala | reverse complement strand
ATTACTGCGGTATTCAAACATAGGATAATTAGACATGTATACTTATTCATCTAGAAACAATTAAAAGTGACTTGTTGCTTTTGATTGATTAATTCCATATGTAGGGTTAAAATTAAAAATGGATAATTAATAACCATTAGGTAACTTAGTTGCTGTTAATTTGGTAATCCGTAACTATCAAATATTATTGGCTCTGAACCATGCTCTGATACCAATATGACATAACCAAGTTTTAGGAAAACATCAAGGTTTGTTAATAAAAAATACCTGACTTCCTTAACACTTTGAGGAAGGTACTCTCTCAGTTGGGGCATTGAGAAAGGTGGACTGCAAGCACAAAAAAAGCACAAGAATTGGGGATTCTTGAAATTCCACTTGGAAGAGACGATAGAACAAGATTGGGAAGCTGGAAGGAGATAGCAGATCTTGGAAGCTATAGGAAGTAGACTGGGAAGTCTAATGGAATTCGCTAGACAGTATCTAGCTGTAAAAGATCGAGAAGCTGGTGGGTATATCAGATCTTGGAGATTATAGGAATTACGACAGCGGGAGCTAGTAGAATTTGCTAGACTGGAAACAGACTGTAATTCATATTATCTATAGTGAAGGTAATTGGCTTGGTCCCGAAGTTTTTACCCAGTTGGGGTTTGTTTATTGCTTTCTTTATTACTGCGGTATTCAAACATAGGATAATTAGACATGTATACTTATTCATCTAGAAACAATTAAAAGTGACTTGTTGCTTTTGATTGATTAATTCCGTATGTAGGGTTAAAATTAAAAATGGATAATTAATAACCATTAGGTAACTTAGTAGCTGTTAATTTGGTAATCCGTAACTATCAAATATTATTGGCTCTGACCATGCTCTGATACCAATATGACACGCCTCACTCCGAATAGCATTATTGGACGCAGAACATGACGTGTGTCAATGATAGATACCAACTAAAAGTCTGACCCACCATCAAGGCTACTACAATATACAACCTATTATGAATTATTTTTTAATAAAATTTTGACATTTTCTTCCCTATAAATTGGACTAACCAACCTGTAATCCACTAGATAACAAATCCCAATGACAATATCATAACAATTCTAAACCATGATTCCCTTCAACAACCTCAATACACAACATGATAGAGATTAGTCATATTCTCAAACATTTATTATGAAAACAACTTAAAATATACATATGCATGCCCAATACAAAGTGAGCACTTTCACCTATCTACAAGGGATGCAAAAGTGCTATTCAAAAATGAACATGTGTCCCAAAATATTGACTACATGCTCTATGTAATAAGTCACACTAGATCACTCTCTAGTGTGGCTTTGACTCATAAAATTAAAGGCTCTATTCCAAAAGTTTCTCAGGATCTCAACTGCTTCCTGATAAGAATATTATGAAAAAACATGTGTTGATAGCTCAGTGAGTAAAGAAGTTCGAAATAATTCTACTTTCTCATTTATACCTTTTTTTTTATCAAAGATTTAGTTTACATCATTTAATAGTTCATAGTATAACACCATATAATAATCATCAAGATATGAGACATCCTCATAAAGCTTAAAAATATAATCTCATGGTCATGATATAATCATTAACTGAAATTTATACTATCATCTCATCATATCAAATGTATCGAAGAATTCACCAAAAATATGCACTTTGACTGAAATATGTAACCTGATCATACAGCATAGACTGTCCCTCGGGCTAGCACTCCCACCTCAAGCCCGTCAGTAAAAGGAAACAGGTCAAAGACCTCTCATGAACAATTAAAGAAGACAACCAATGCCCCTCAATGAACTATATGTACATGGTCAAGATCCCTTCAACCATGGTCAAGGCCCCTTCGTGTAGGATATAACGCGGCTAAGGTCCCTCAGTGAACTAGAAAAAATATATAATCACGGGTATTTTTCTGACCGATCTCAATATCACACGTACACAACATTTGAATTCCACGAATATCATATTGAAAAAATCTTTCATAATAATCATGTAATCAAAAAATTAATTCACATAATTGCACATAATGTTCTAATATAATCAATTTATCAATATTTAAGGACATTTAAGTTTTTCGACTCACGGTGCTATGTACGTGAAATCAACTCGGTTGGCACGTTGTTTCAATATCCACATTACCTCATGAGATAATAATTTACTGATTCTGATCGAACTCAATTCTTCTTTATTCAAAATAAATTATAAATAAAAAGGGGCAATATAATTTTATCAATCATAAATCCCATTAGCCTATTCACTTCTATTGCCAACATACAGGCAGTCAATCTCTGTTAGTGATAAGTGTATTTTATATGCTTATTCAGGGTCTAAAATAGCATATTTGATATTTTTTTGAGGAAATATATCCTAAATTATTGTATTTTATGTTATATAGGTAAAACTCAATGGTTGAACGAGGAATCGAAAGAAAGAAGCCAATATTGGTAAAAATGGGCAAAATTCAAAGTTTGATGACCAAATTGCAAATATTCAATATTTGATTTGGACCACCAGACGATATTTCAAAGATTGCTAGGATACAATTGGATGAAATTAGAATTCAAAAGGGAATGGAATATGATCAAAATGTTATCAAAATCAATTTCCAATACCATAAAGTATATTGAAGATTTTTAGTCGAAGATTGATACCCATTGCATATAAATTTATTTTGATTATTAGTTTGCATCAAACTTAGACACGTTTCAATTTATAGAGTATCACCATCCTATTATGTTTCCCCTAGGGCCCTTGAAATTGTTGTTGATTATTTCGGTTGTTTGGACTAAGTAACACATGTTCTAAATTATTTGATCTTTAATGTTTGATTGACCACTATGTACATGAACATGACGTCGTGGAACATTCAAACCAACATAGACAAGAGAAAAGCATGATGAAGAAGATTGTCTAACCGTCACCATAGTGCCTTACACTTTCAACAGAAAAATTCAGGGAGTACCTTCTTCCTTTACTTCTATGTTCCCCTTATATTCTTATTTATGCTTTATGAAATTGAGGACAATTTCAGTTTTAAGTTTGCGGGTGGAAAAAATTTTGAGTTTTTACTTTTCATGTGTTTTTTAGTTATTGGTTTAATATATAATAAAAAATTTTAAAAATTATTTCAGGCTGTGTGCTTGTGTGGGCTAGATTTAAATTTGAGATTTGGTATTGATTTATGAACGGTGGATAGGATGCATGCTAGACTGATTGAGACTTAACATTGCAAAACTTGATATTATACATGCATTATAATTAAATTGGACATCGTGATGCTATGAGTTGATTCATATTTATAATTGATATGTTGATATAGTTAAACATAGATATTTTATCTAAACTATACTAAATTACTTATTTTTAGACCAAATTTAGCACAGTTTGTGGTGATTTTGCTATTGTTGGAGGTCGATTTACTTGAATATGTATTTGATAAAGGGCATTGCATTGATCAATGCATAATTTTTTTTTTAAATGTGAAACTTCTCTTCGAAACTTTTTTCACTTGGGTTAATAAGCCTATAAAGGTGTTGATAAGTGCATTTTATACACTTATCTGAGCTTCAAATTATGGCATTTTGTGGTTCTTCAATGAGATTATAGCCTAATTTATGATATAATGTGTTATTAGGTGAAACTCGATAGATGATGAAGAATTAGAGAAAAGAATACAAAATTGGCGAAAAAGATGCAAGATCCAAAGTTTGGGGACTGAAGTGCAAATGTTCAAAAGTTGTGAAGAACCTCACGATGAAAATTCGAGAGTACTAGGAGTCAATTGGATAAATGAAGACATCAAATGGATAAAATATCATCAAAATATGATCACACATCAATTTAGGATTGAAAGAATTATGCACCCATTTTTATACTCATAATGTGATCCATATTGGACATAGCAAAAGATCGAATTTGAAGATGATTTCAGAATAACAGTTGTAGCCCTTTGAGTTAGCTTTCCAAAGCATCTTGAATTACCTCAATTGGATATCGAGAAAGAAAGTTATGACAATAATATTGAAAAAGACGCAGAATTCGAAACAGCGACACAGTGTCCAGGCGGTACAACCTAGTGCCCAAGCATTGTGTTACCCAGAAAATAATAGATTTTCAGTGCCCAGGCATTGCAATCGTGGCGACTAGGCGCTGCACCGTCAAATTTTAGGTTTTGTTGTTTGGGTCGCGAGAAGCCCACAAAAAGACTCCAATTTGGCCAATGACGTGTAAGAAACTATAAATAGATCAAAGAAGACACAAATAGGGGGTTCCCACACATTGAAAAGAGGGTTCCACACTTTATAAAATTGAGAGAAAAATACAAGATCGAAGAGGAATTCGTGAGAAAAAGTACATCAAGGATTCGAGTTCAAATTAAGGATTAGAAGCATAAGAAGATAAGAACTGATTCTCTTCCATCTTTTTTTATCAATTAAATATTGTGATGTATTCGAATATATTTATTTATTTCATTTATTTCATCATGTTTAGCTAAATCCCTTATTAGGGCAAATAATGTAATTTATTGAAACCCCTATTTCTTTAATTCAAGAATTCTGTGTTTTATTTTTCTGCGTTGATTTTATTATGATTGCAATGTATTGAATTAGTTAATCAATAATTGGATGATCCATTGAGTTTTTTATGAATCCAGAGGTGAGTTTGAGACTTGGAACGTGTAATAAAATTCGGTAACGAAGTGTAACGAAGTATAACGTATAGAGATACCTATACCTAGTACTCCAGTCGTTATATGAATTCCTAGTGCCATAACTCGTTTAACTAAGGGTAATTCGCATAGAGATATGGAATTGAATTAGTTAAATAGGTTCAATGAGAACTCGAGAGGGGTAAATTGAATATCATAGGAGAATTCGTCCAAATACAACATTAGGTTATGAATCTTGAATTGGGAACTAAGGTGATCATTAGATGAAGTTATTTTGTCATAATATATCTTACATACATGAATCTTTGATCCATTTGTGTTTGTTATTTCATCATAATTTTCATTTGTTTTAGGCATTTAGTTTATTTTAGAAAATCAATATTCACAACTATTACAATCCTTTATTTGTTTGTCTTTTATCAAATAGGAGTTAGGAAAAGTAGGTTAAGACTAAAGTATAGTCATCGTGGAAACGATAATTTGAACTCAAAGGTCCAATTTATTACTTGTTATGATCCGTACACTTGCGGGATATAAAAATCGACAATAGGTGTTTAAAAATTGGTGCCCTAAAGTCATCTAATTTGGGAGTCATCGACCTAAAGCCCGTTATAAGTCATTTAGGGAGATTAAGGGAGAGAATGCAAAAAGAAAAATAATTTTGAAAATCAGAAAAAGTAAGGCATAATAAATATAAAAAAAAGTGCACTGAATGCCTCGGGTAATCTTCAAACACTTGTTTGAGATAATTTGACTTTTAATGAATGATAATTAGCCTAAATTGAGTCTTAGAGGTCGAAGCGATCAAAGAATTAGAGAATCCTTGTTTATTGATGTGTTGACTTACAATTAGAAAAGTCCACCTAAACTAGAAAGGATGGGGATAGTAATGAAAAATTCAACGTTAGATTACACACTGGGAAAAAACTGAAAAAAGAACAAGTTTGAGTGTGTGTGTGAATCATACGAGAAGTGAAACGATATATTTGACCACAAATGATTGGGAATTGAATCAACCTGTAAATTCAAGATTGTCTATTTAATTCTTCACACACACGTGTCAGTTTTGCATCGGAAGAGTGGATATTGGTTTGGAATTGTGAGTTTGAAACAATTTGTAGATTTAGTACTATAATTTCAAATATTGAGATAAAACGCTATATTGTCTAACCAAATATTTTTGCATGCTTGTGTGTTTATTGTTATTTGGGTTATAATTTTGTTTGAAAATAAACAAATATTTAATTTTTGGGGTATTTGATAAGCGTATTTTATACATTTATGGGGTCTAAAATAGCAATATTTGATAGTCCTTCTGACAAAATATATCATAAATTGTTGTATTTTATGTTATATTGATAAAACTCAATGGTTGAATGAGAAATCGAAAGAAAAAGGCGAAAATTGGTGAAAATGGCAAAATCCAAAGTTTGAGGATCAAATTGAAAATATTCAATAGTTGATCTGGATCACATGAAGATACTTCAAAGATTTCTAGGAGACAGTTGGATGGAATAAAAATTCAAAAAGGAATGGAATATAATCAAAATATTATCAAAATCAATTTCCAATAGCACAAATTATATTCCAGATTTTTAGTCGAAATTTGAAACCCATTTTTTGGCATAACAAACGTTTGAATTGGAAAAATTCTATTCAATAAAGGTTATAGCCTTTTTGGCTAGCTTTTCAACGCAGTTTGAATCACCTTAATCGAATATCGGGAAAGAAATTTATAACCAAAATACTGACTACTATGTAGAGATAAAAAAATTTGCGCGCGAAGTCAACTTTCCTTATTCGATTGGAAGTCTTTTGAAAATCAATTTGGACGTAATTTTCAATCAATTTTCTACTCCTACAAATACCTAACAGCTGAATACATATTTGGGAGACTTTTGATATACATCTCATACTCCGATATTCATCAATTATTATCATCAAATGAGAAAAATTAATAATTTTTGTAAGAGAATTGAAGGAGACTTGCAAGAATTCAATCAAGTGAAGATCCAAACTTAATTTTTGGGCAAAGAAAAGAAGGTGCAAGTGGAGATTCATCAAAAAACCATTGAGGAGATTCAAGATTCATCTTCATCTTCTCAATTTATCAAAAATTCGAGTCATATCTTTTTCATTTAAATATGATTACTTGTAATTTCAATATGTTAGGCTAGTTTTATACATTGTTAGGATAAGATGAACCCTTGTTACGATATTTTTAGTTTTTTATTAATTATTTTGACTTTGATTTGATTTGATTTGATTTGTGGATATTTATATCGTTTTTATCGTTCTTTACAATTGTTTGATCGTCAATTGAATTGTTATTGAATTTTATTGTTATCAAGAGATACAATGGGGTTTGAGCACAATATAATAAACACTGCAAGATCCGCTAGAGGATAGAGATATTCCTCTATGTTTTATATGCTTTCAATAGGTGTTCTAGTACTTGTAAATGCATTTATCATATTTGCATCTTTTATTGAGAAATAGAATGGTCACATGAGGGGAATAAATTTGATCGCTATCGAGAGAGGCTTCAATTAAATTAGGAACATTAACCAACATGAATGATTCCAAATTGTCACTTTAAATGTTACACTAAAAATATAATAATATGGGGGGTTCGATATCTTAACAGTGCATCTTTAAATTAGGAACATTAACCAACATGAATGATTTCAAATTGTCACTTTAATTGTTACACTAAAAATGAAATAATAAGGGGGGATTCGATATCTTAGCAATGCATCTCACATATTTGAAAAACAATTTTGCTTATTTTCATTAATTTAATTGATAATTCAAGGATTAGTATACAAAAATCACAAAATTTGTTTGCTATTCGATTAAGGGTGCAATTAATTCTAACTCAATCAAATACATAGTCTTTGTGAGTTCGGCACTATATTCATCGCTTTATTACTTGACCATGATCTCGTACACTTGCGGGTTTTCAAAGGACCAATTAGTGTCTAGTTTTTTAATTGTTTTTTATTTTAGTTGAAGATGATATTTTATGAATATTAGAGTTTTAGTTAAACATAAATTCTAAAAGAATATAAAAATATCCAAAAGAATTTAATGAAAATAAATAACTGTGATACCTTAGTGCTTGGCTCGACTCGGAAACAACCAATACAATTTAGGTTGGCCCAAGTTGTGTATATGCTTTAGTTGTGGGATTGGCCCATTTAGTTGTTGATCCATTTTTTTTGTTTTTTGGTCCACTTGAGTGCAGTGTCTTTGACCCAATTATTGCTAACCTAAACAATGCTATATATCCTTTAGTCTCCCAACTGTGATTTTTTTTTTTGCATGTATGTGTAATGGGGAGAGGAATGAATGGGGCAACCGATTTTGGGGCAAGTATTTGAAAAGTGAAACAATTGTGGATGTTGTCCATGTTCTTCCATTGTTCTCTCTTGCCTTTGTGGCTTTTAAATACCACCACAATAGTGTCTTGGTTGGGTGAAAGCTTATGGCAACCAAGTGAAGAAGTTGTAGGTCGGAGCCTCTGATATTGATGTTCTTTTTGTTGTTTTTTTTTAGCCTCAAATTTAAGATGTCTTGGAGTTTCCGTCGACAAATGATATCAAAGCACATGGTGATAAGAAATCTTTGATTTTTGGGTGTAAAAATTGGCTAGAAAGTGTAAAAGTCAAACCTGAAAAGTTGGCAGAAACAAGCAGAAAACTATCCAGTTTGAAATAAAATCAACAGAACATGTTTTATTGTTTTTAGGCTAAACAACTTACCTGTTGGAGAAACCAAGACCACAAACAAACTATGTACCATGGAGATGGTTCAGAATGGATGATGCGTAGTCACTCCCATCGATGCTTGGACGTTTGGGTACTAAGTGTCAATTCTTGGTTTTAGTAGTTGCTGGAAGCTTTAAAGTGAATAGTGGTGACTCTAAAGCGGTGTATTCATATATCTCCTTATTTATGGACTTGCTGATTTGGTCCGCTCGATATCACTTTCTTTCCCTTTTATTATTGCAATTATGGGAATCGTGTGAAGTAACTATTTACTTTTCGCATTAAAAGTCATCGCGTGAGGGACATTGGGTTTGGGGTTACCATATGGAGTAAACATTGTTTGTTGCTAGACCTATGAATTATTTGTTAATTATTTGTCTTGAATTACTTGTAAATTTATTTCCAATTTGTTTCTTCACTATTTGAATTGTACGTAAGCTTAAGAAAGTTTGTTTGACTATTTAGTGCGAATTAAGTCTTTACTTTACTCGTGGTCATTGTTGGTTGAATTCGCGTGTTATGCATTTTTTGGAAAAATAACAAAACATTTTAAGTTGTGTTTTTCTGATGGAAAAAATGAGAGTTTTTAAAAAAAAAAAAAAAAAAAAATTTAAGTATTGATGGCAAATGTTGGTCTAAGACAATTGCAAAAAGTAAGAGTTGTTTTACCTACGGTAATTTGGACATGTTAAATAGAATGTCCTAGCAAGGATAATAAAATGAAAAAAGAGAGAGTTGGGGCGAATGTTGCCACTTGGTCTAGTTATTACCTAAAAATAACGACGTTTGACCCAAAAAGATTTAGATGGGATGAATAGGTAGACAATACGGAATTTAAATTTACCAATTATTAGCAACAAGTCACTGTTAATAATCAGTATAGATCAAATCACATGCAATTACTATCATACGTTGTAATACCACAATTTGTATAATTGAAGAAAAGTATATAACACCACAAAATTGATGACCTAGAAAACCTTTCGCGTGATAAAAACTTCGGGACCAAACTAGTAAATTTACCATATACAAAGACTTATAATACGATCCAGACTAGACAACCTCCTAGACTCGCTAACCTGCTTTCTATATTCTCCAAGGCCCCCATGGACTGCGTGTTCCTCACACCAACCCCCGACATTGTAGAATGGTCTATCTCCTGTGGATCACCAAGAACTTCTCATTCTTGTCCTCTTTCTAGACTGCTAGTTGCCTTTTGGAATCCTCAGTAATAGATATTTAGGAAGTGAGTTTTTGATAATTTGAATTCATGTTTTCTCCAAGGTGTGGTTGATTGATCTCAAAGGTTAGATTCGTTATAGGATCCATAAAATATGTTTTCTAGGTAGAATAATATGATCAACCACAGTTTTTACGAAGTGGGACTTGTGTATTTATAGTGGAGAGGTATGAGGTAGTATAGGAGAACTAGGGTTCTCCGAATACTATTGTAGCTCAAGCATAGGCTAGCACTAGGGTTTAACATTAATTAAGTTTTGGACACTCGAGCATCAGTTTCATGACTTGTTAGTACAATTCTGACTACTTTTTCTCTTTGTTCCATACTTGGACCCAAAGACTCCCATTCACGTATACAACATTTCAATAGACTTCTTGACTTTTATAACTCTTTTATTAACATTAATTTTTTCTAAAGGCATGCCAATACATTGAAACCTAATTATTGTATGTGCATTTGTGTGTAATCCTTTCTGTATATATGATCGCTTAATTCGATTGCATGGTTATATGTTACACTTTAATATATGTTTGATGTGTGTAATTGTATGACTTGAGAATGATCTTATTATTTTTTGTAATGTGTTTGCATGCATATAGAGATGGCAAAATGACTCGTCAGTTCGGGCTACCAGTGGCTTGGCCTAGGAAAGCCCAAGCCGAGCCTGGTTGTGGCTCAGAACCCCATTTTGGGGCAAAGGCTCTAGCCCGAGCCAACTCGTGTGGCTCATCTGCCCGGACAAGCCGAGCATCTAAAAAAATATGAAAAAATTTAGAAATAGCTGCCTGCAAGATGCAGTTGTCTCACACTAAAAACGAAAAAAAAATCGAGCAAGCTTGGCTCGGGCCTGCTAAGGCTCGAGTTGAAAGCTCTGGTCGAGCCTCAATTTTTTGGTCGAGTTTTTGCTAGGCTCGGGCCAAAAAAATCTTGAACCTGTTTTACTCAAGCCGAGCCCAAGTTTCGATTTTCGGCTCGGCTCGTTGACACGGCTACATGCATAGTGGATTGAGATCTATGCATACTCCTTTGTTCTATGAGTGGTGTTAGAGGGTGTGGTAGTGAGAAGAAAGTCATTTTCTCCTTTATCATTGTGAGCATGTGTAGTTTGTGAGATTATATGGGGCAACCATCTATGGATTATCTTCTTTCTTTTTGTGAGCATCTTTTGTGAGTGTAGTGAAGCAACCAACTATTTCTTCTATTATTTTCGTGAATGTTAACTTTACCCTTTGCTTCGTGGGATAAATCGTTTGTGGATTTCTTGAGCTTTGGTATTGGAGTAACCTTGTGGTGGTGTGTTGATTGATTTAAATTGAGCCATAATATTTGTGGTTGCTAAAGGTGTTGATTTTGGCATAATGGATTTGAGATACATTAGCAGTAAGTATGTCTAATAATTATATAAAGTATAGATGCCTAAGGGTGTGATTGTGATATGCACAGATGCAGAGAATGGCTTTGGATCATGAGTGGAGATATGATTAAATGTTGGAATCTTCTATCTCGTAAGACCTTTATGAGGTTGAGTATGAGAGAGAACGCTTCTGTTCGGGTTTTCCACATTTTTCTCTTATTTTTTCATTTTGGACTCGATTTTTTTGCATTCTATTTCATCAACAACTCTACTAGGAGAGTTTGAACGTCCTCTATATGTCCCCTATAAATATTAGGCTCTTCTTCTATACAATTTTGTAGTGTGAGAAAAGAGACTATTAGAACTTCAAGATCAATTATATATTTCTCTATTATTATTGGTGTAAAAAAATCTCATAATTCCTTATTCATATTTTTTTATCTTTTTTTATTATTTTACTTGTGGTCATATACTTCAAATTTTGCTATATAACTTCAACATCTCAATTCGGTGGTTGGTTTCATATCAAGTGGTATCGAGCGATTTGTGATCCTTGAATTCCAACAATTGGTATAAGATATTTTGGGCATAATCAACATAATAGCATAAGATGATAAATTCCCTCTTAATTTATTTACAGCCGTATTGAACCATCCTGATACAAAATAAACAAAGATTGTTAATACATTTGATTATACAAGCATTCGAAATTATTTAAACTATAATGTACATTTTAATTCGTTGTGCCTATATTTTATGAGTCTATATCTGATGGATAATTCATCACCGTAAATTGTTGATATGCCTAAATTACTAGAATAATCCATTCCATTTTCTATTTTATTTTTCTCACGGAAGGGTAATGTTAATGGCTCATATGTGGACCAATCGGCTTCTCATGACAATGAGCCCAAAAAAAAAAAAAAATTTAAATAAATAAATAAAAAATAGAGAGAACTAATAACCTTGTTACAAGTGTCCATTTCATGTTAAGAAAAAAATATAACTGAACTCGAGAATGGGTCTTTGTACTTATTGTGATTTTCAATACGCATATCATTCTCATAATGAGGTGGTGAAGTCTTTAATTTCGACATATATTTTTGGCATAATAAGTCGTGAATAATTTATGTTTAAGAAGTCACAGGATCCTTTCACTAGCGTCCCTCGTCTGGTTTAAATTTCGGAAGCCGTTTGGGGTGGATAATCACCTATTATTACAGGGGCAACAAACCCGAAATAGGAGGAATGTGTTAAAAAATTTTAATTAAAATTTGTTTTATTACCTGCAATTCTACAAAATTGATATCTCATGAAGTCTCGAAAAAGGACACATGGTTTATACAAAGAGCCGTGCTATTCGTACCGAAAATGGTTGACATACAGGTCGACCGACACTCAAGATCGGGAGGGCTCACCTTTTTTTTTTGGAATTTTTTAATCACGTGTGCCCGTCGCATGTGAGAGGTTGTCAAATTCGTTGTCATCCATTTTCGGTACAAATGGAAAAACCCCTATACAAAATACAAACAACAAAAATGTATAAATCCAGTTTAACAAACTTCCCAGGTGACTAAATTCATTTGGAGAGTTAGGAATTTATAGAGATATAGAGAAATCACTCGAGCACATGCACTAATTACCACCCTAAGATAACCTCAGTAAAGTCTTTATCCTCTGAAGTGTGCCAAAGTGGATAAAACTATTAGAGTTAATAATAATAAAAAAGTGAAGAGAAAGGAGACTAGGGTTTCTGTTCAATTATGCAATGAAAAAACGTAGAAAATAGGCTTTATATAATCTTGCTAGCAAACAAGTAAAAAAGACTAATCTATCGTTAAAGATAAATTACTAATATATTTTAACATCTTTCCTCAAATTCATGATGCTCTAGAAAGCATCGAGAGTTTTCCAAACAAATAAAAAATCGCACAGTGGCTCTATGTGGGGGGAAAAAAAACAAAATGTATGTGAGAATGTGATGAAGTACATAAGGAGTTAGAATTTATGATGAACCCTGATCGCAAGGGAAAATAATAATTTCATGATAACTTCGGATTTGTCAGTTTTTGATGTATTGTTAGTCTAATTCGATTGGAAACGGGCCAATGATCACAACTCAGCG
>CAIGRN010002721.1:0-21379 GCA_903798345.1 Fraxinus anomala | reverse complement strand
AAAATATATTTTTAATCAGTGTTATATTTTTCTCAAATACATGAGCAGTGACTTTGTTAACAACCTCTTATCACACCTTATGGGTTCGATATTTGGCATGCATCACAGAAAAAATGTTTAAGCCGACATAAGGGAAAGTTTGAGATAGAAAGCTTGCTAAAATCAAGAGGCATATATTATACTTCTCTGAATTATGGACCATTGAACTATACAAAATGTGTGAAAATTTGGTAATATAATATCGCATCAATCGTTAACATTCAAAACGTTAACATTACTTTCAAAATAACACAACCCGTACATTGCACGGACCAAAGACTAGTCATATAAAAAGGTTGTTAACATATTATAAATGGCGCTCCATGATTTGCAAGAATGGTGGTAGTGGTGATGGGTTCTTTATAAAAATGTTTACCCAACAAGAATCCAAAGATAATCAAAAAGTTGTCTGTTCCACTCATATGCAGATCTCATCCAAATGGGCTACTATCTTCTCTAACACATCATACTATCTATGATCTAACCAGGCAAAAATCATTTGTTCAAGTTTCATCGGAAAAAATAAAACTCACCTTCACGGCTATGTATGAGAGACTTCTTAAAAATGATATTTAAAAATATACATGCGACACAACCTCATTTATTTGAAGCAAAACGAAAATCAGAAGTTTCATTCATCCATTCATTTGGCTAGAAGCACTCCCAAGCGTGGTGTATTTAACAAAGAAAATGACAAGCCTGTTTCATTCTAGTTTAAAAGAAACTAGGCTATTTCTCCATTCACTTGCTTGGGAGAAGAAAACAAAAGGGTCAAAACTTGCCACTACAAGATCACATTTACCAAACAAACTTGGAAAAATAAAAAAGAAAAAGAACTGAGAAAGAGTTGACATAAGAGAGGTAGACATTAGATACATTGAATGATACAGTGACTTGAAGGTTCCTTTTTCTTCTCCTTTTTCCTTTTTAAGTTCATGGGCAATTAGGATTTCTACCGGGACCTCCGTAATAGAAGTAATGACCCCAATCTCCATTACTCCCTGTTTGGACATCATAGCAGTTTGATTGCTCAGTGAAGGTGCCAAGATCTTTGGGAGCCTTTAGATTGTTGGAGCTGTCAACAACTCGAATATTCCTGAAATAGCTCGACTTGCCAAACCCTTCTTCTGGGAAACGACCACTGCCCATTTGAGTCGAGGTGTGCTGTCCATCGGGTACTGAGTTTACAACCTCTCCACCCCATTCAATCATGGAAGCACTGTCTGCTAAGTAGGAGAACAAGAAAGACGGCCAATACCCCAACACATAGTTACTGCCAAACTGCATCCACCAGTTTCCCTCTTTTGGATCCTAAAATGGAAAGGTAACACAAAAAAAAAGGGATAAACAAACATAGACCAAAAGAAAGGCCCTTAAATGGACCTAAATTGCTTTCGCTCAAGCACACCCTCCTAAGCAATACGGTGAAAATCTAGAAATTGCACTGTTTTTTTATAGTTGTGTGATTCCGATGCAGCATGGTAGTCGTAATTATTAATAGCAATAATACCCCTGTAAGGTACTAGAGAAATTGATGCAATCCAGAAGAAAAGGGCAAGATTCTCAGCATCGGAATAATATTGATTGTTTTTTTGTCGCAATTATTAAATTATATAATCAGCTGCTTTTTCTGCATAAAGATCATATCAACTTCATTTTTCTATTAACTTGGAGATTCAAATTATGGTTGGTGCCTCCACTCATTAACAAAAGGTAGGTAAAATTGGATTTACCTTCCAGACAAGGATACCAATATCATATTGGGAATTTCTAAAGGCAGAAACTGGAGAGATGCTTGCACCCATTGCTATTTCATTGTTGACTTGAATGAAACCAGAGCAAAGAAGATTGTAGCAGCCTGTGGCTTGATATGCATCACTCTGCAATTATATTCATATTAAAACTTTTACTTCTGACGCCGTAAGGAGAGGAAAAACAAGAGAAGAAACTGTAGATTTGTAAGCTTACAGTCCAATAAGTGAAGAGCCTAGTGTTGTTATCACCGTAGAGATCTGGACTGACCTGAAACCATGTGCATCCATCCATCATATTCAAAGACGTAACCATATGAAATTTCTGAGCTGTCAATTATAATATCTTGACTCCAATTTTACAGGTATTATCTAGGGAGTCATTTGTTACTTTAAGCTAAAATATACCTGCCAACCAGCTTCAATGCTGTTAAGATCTTCGCCAAAGGAACCACCCAAAACCCAAATCTGAGACAGGCTGAACTCATTAGGCTGTTGTATTTTGGGTTCCCACACATTAATAGTTGCTTTTGCTCCATAATACTTTTCTCCTTCAACATACGCTATAGCATGCTGGTAATTAGCCCACAAAGTCAAAGAATGTTACATTATGAAAAAGGAAATCACTTCAATATTAAAGAGTCCTCTTTTGTCTTTGCTTTATTTACCTGATGACCACTTTGATTGATGAGGTCAGGATCTGCAGACCTTGGCTTGGGAATGGTTCTGTGTTTCTTCTTTCCATACCTTTTCACAGAGCTTGATCTCAAAATATCTTCTTTCTTTGTTCTCCTTATGGGTATGGTGTCCTCAGGGCACTTACCATTCATATGCCAAAGCTGAGTGATATCATTTGCTCTTTCTTTATGCTCTGTGGATATTTTTTTCTCATCAAAAAGCCTTTCTGGATGGTAGCTAGGCCTAGTCTGATATCAGCACAGAACAGCCCATGTGGAATAGCAAAAAACATAATGTAAACAAATAAACACTAAACTAAAAAAGGATGAAAAAGCGGACCTGGATTTTGTGGTCTTTGAGGAATGGGTGGTCGAAAGCTGGCTGATGAGAGATGTGAACACAGTCGATGATATCCCCATCTGGACTCTGTTCATAAAATTAAACCCAGATAAATCTATACTCTAAGACTACGAAACAGATAAACCATAAATGTGGTACTGAAATCGTAAGAAGAACCATCGAAGCTTCAGTAGCTAAAGCTTAAAAATCGAAATAAAGAGTGCAGTAACCCTCAGCATTTATGAACTGAAAAAGTTCAGAAAAAGGAGAAAAAGAAACAAACAAGAAAGACCACAGAACTAGAATTTTACAACTCGAACTAAGCAGTATAACTAGAAAAAATGTACACAGTAGAGAGAGAGAGGGTGCCTGAATGGTTTTAACAGGAGGTTTGTTGAGTCTATTCAAGTGCTTCTGAACTTCGAGCTTCTGTCTAGAAGCAGAGAGCCTACCCGCGCGTGATAGCGAGATTAGACTCCATAAGCATAGGAAAAAGAATACAAATCTGGCCGGATTTTTCCTCCTCCAACGGTGGCCACTGCTAAACTGCGCAGCTGGCATTGTTATCAAGATTCAAGAAGCCAAACCCAAGTAAAAGATGCGAACTTTTTTTACAAACGAAGGGCACACTACACAAGGTGCAGATTAAAGCATCCCAAGATTCAAGCACACCACTCCAACATCAACCCCTCTGCTTATCCTACGCACCCCTCTCTCTTCTGGAGTTTAACAACTTCTGCACCGAGGGTGATGGGTGACCCCTCTGAAAAATCCAATACAACGCAAATATCTTTGGTTTTATTCAGAATTTTGCATTATTGTCTTGGCTTTTGAACACGAGGGGTAAAAGGGGGAAGTGGGACTGAGTGGAAAAAAATGGCGACGACTAATCTGTCCTGGCTGCACTGCACCCCACTGTCGTCCTTTGTCGTTTAGGGCCGGCCCACCGCCGCTGAGAACTATTAAGTTTCCTGTTTTACCCTTTCAATTTGAACACCACCGCTCACCTTACCATATTGCCTCTTTCTAATCCCTTATTTCGATTCTCAACGGTAATTTTTTTTTTTAAGGGTAATTAACGCGTAACATCTTCTTCCTTCGTTATTATTGTGAAATCGTCCTAACTTTTCATTTTTTAACATTTTCATCATTATTTTCACATGTTTTTATAAAAAAAATATCCTTTTCCCTTTTTTTTTAATTAAAAATTATAAAATTACCAATATATCCTTCTCTATAAATAAAACAAAAAGAAAAAAATAATTGAAATCATAGTTTCAATTTTTTTTTAAAAGCGCAAATAAATTCTAAATAAATTATTAAAAGAGTAATCGGCATAAAATGTCCCTATCTTTTACTATTATTACGAAAAAAGTTCATACCTTTAATTTTTTTCAACATTTTCACCCTCAATTATACATTTGATTGCACAAATCATCCTTTATATTCATTTCCATCCAATTTCTCAATAAAGAGGTTTGAAGTGACGAATATAATCTCATATTTAAATAAAAATGCTAAATAATTAATTGCAATTATAGTCCCAAATTTTTATAAATGTGTAAATGAGTCTCAAATAAATTATTAAAAAATGAGAAATTATTTAATTTTTAAAAAAATAAAGTGCAAACGAGTCCCAAATAAATTATTAAAAAGATTAGAAATTTTAAATTTTTTTATTTAAATGGAATGGGTATATTCACAATTTCACATCTCTTTATTGACAAGTTGGATGAAAATGCATAGAAATGATGGTTTACACAATCAAATATGTAATTAAGGGTGAAAATACTAAAGAAATAAAATATATGGACTTTTCGCAATAATAGTGAAAGGTTTGGACATTATGTGCTAATTACCATTTTAATAATTTATTTGAAATTTATTTGCGTTTTTTACAAAAATAAAAGGAAAGAAATAAACCATGATAGCAATTAATTTTTTTCTTTTTGTTTTATTTAAAGAGAACGGTATATTTGTCGGTTCACAATTTTTAATTGAAAAATTGATGAAATGGCTTTTTGCACATTGAAATGTGAAAATAAGAGTAAAAATGTTAAAAAATGGAAGTATTCAACAAGAAATTATCCGTTATAAAATTAAGCTATGTTTGATGGTCATTATTGCGTAAAAATAATATTTTGAATAGTGATTCTTTTGAAAAGTGTGTGATTAAAAATTGGAGAAAATATTTTATTATGTGAATGCATAGTAGTTAAAAGTGAGTACGATAAATAAATTTCAATCTTATTACATGTACTGATGTACATCTTAATTTACGCCTTAATTTATCGAATTTATACTTAGCACAATTTCACATCGTCTTTCACATATCACACATTTAATCCAATTACTATCACTTTCACGTCATCAATATGCCAACCAATGTGTCAACCAAGATATACAAATAGCTTAATCCAATAATTTTTTTTTGCTTTAAAGGGAGTCAAACAGGGGGCTAAAGGAATAAGAGATAAATATAAGAAACGAAATAAAAGTCAAAATTCGAGTATGTAATTTATTGATAACCAAGACTTCGTATTTATAAGATTCAAAATGAGAATTACAATTAGAATAAAATAGACTTTTCGAGAGTAAATACGACTTATCTACGTATCTTGATAATATTAAATCATCATCAATATTTATCTCATAATTCTACAATATTATCATTTGATAATTCTTTGCACAATAACTAACCATTAAAGACATTATTTGGCAAAACTTCGAAATTGTGTTTCTTTGAGAGCAATAATTTTATTCAAACAACTCTATAATATTCTTCTGAATCGTTTAAATATCTAAATTGTACTTCGTTCTATAGCAATAATTGATTAAGCTTTTAATATATTAATTCAATATAAAAGTCTGTTTCTTCTGGAGCAATAGATCAATATTCTTCTGAAATATTAAAATTGTAATGTCATAATTTTCAAGAGTTGATAATATTCCATTAGAATAGTATAACATTGTATTTTTTTCGGGAGCAATAACAAATTAAACTCAAAATGATGTGTAAATTGTGGATAGGAATTGATGGATTATGTAAGCGGCGTTCCAAAATATATATTTTGACATTAGAACTACCGATCAATGATTTTTTTAATTTTATTTAAATTTATTTTTTTGCAAGAATTTGACTACCAAACACGTACAGATATCTCACGAATGGATCGTTGAATTTTAATCATAACCGTTATATTTGAAGAATAATAGCTATGAACTTATTGTCCAAATATCACGGCGATTGAACCGTGTAGCACTAAGATAACAATATTTTGATCACAACTGTGCAAACTGTTCAAAATTTGTGTTATTATTATTATTATTATTTTTTTTTTTTTTTTTTTTTGCACTCTTGATTTTGAATTTTTTATATATTTTGGTGAGCTCTAACATACAGATGATGTGTTATAAAACTAAAGAAACAAGATAAGAACAAGAAGAATAAATAAAAGAGAATAATAGAAAAGTCAAAACTTAAATGTGTATTTTATTGATAATCAAGATTCGTATTTATATGATACAAAATGAGAGTTGACTCTTCTAAAGTAGATATGACCTATGTATCATGATAAAATTAAATAATCATCAATATTTATCTCATAATTTTACAACATTCTCCAAGTTCATGGCCATATTTGCATGTTATCGCTGGGCTTTCCAACCTTTTATATAGTGTGATTACATTTTCAATCTTTAAAAGTAATTTTGAAATCTTCAACATATTCAAACTTATAAATTTGGACTTTTATGTGATTTTTTTTTTTTAAAAAAAGCAACGTTCGCATGACTTAAAGTTGAGGACAATAATGTTAGACCACTTAAAATTTATCTCCAATTCAATTAAAATCAGGTAAATATATCCACAACACAAATCTTAATTTCATTAAGCCCCTATTTGAAATCCATTTCTTTTTCTCATTATTCATTTCAACCACACATTCTATCAATAAAATAATATTACACATAAATCCAAAAATTCTCCTTACTTTTTAACCACACAATCTTCCATCAATCACTATTTTAAAATTTTTTTTTTTATCCAAAATGAGTTTNAACCACACATTCTATTAATAAAATAATATTACACATAAATCCAAAAATTTTACTTACTTTTTAACCACACAATCTTCTATCAGTCAGTATTTCAACTTTTCCCATCGCAATCTTATTCCATAACTAATATATATTGTCCCTGACGATGTTTTTGTCCAAAAAAATCCGTGAACGTGGTGTATATTAGTGCAAATATTTTAAGTCGTGCATTTGTATTTATTATTTTTTACTTAAAACTATGAGGGATAAATAAGTCATTTTATATCCTTGTAAACCAATGACAAAATGTGTTAATCAATACAAGGTTGGGGACATTAATGCAATAAAAAAATAGAGGGCATACGAATGACAATAAGTAAAAAGTAACAATATTTAATATAACTAGTTAGAATTCAACGTGCATTGCATGTTTTTTGAAATACTTTAAGTGTTGTAAAAGTAATACTCGATATTAATTTGTTGGGATGATTTAATGAGACTCAACTAAAGAAAATAAAATTTAGAAATTTAAGTGAAGAAAATTCCACTCTCAAAACTAAACTTTTATGATTCGATTTTTATATTATGATGAAATACACAAATGACCAACTTTTTTATACTATATTGGTACATAAGAATTAATTGATAATACATGCATTTAAACACCCATTAAAATTTCTAAATGCGTGGATTTATAACATGAAATTAATACATGATAAGAATTTTGTAGTATTTATTATATATTGAAAAACGAAAAAATAAGGTATTATTGAAAACATAGGCTAACTTAATGTTACTATTTAGGGTGTGCTTTTCTCCCATTATTGTGAGAAAATTGAGTAATGAATAGTATTTTTGGAGAATGTGTGGTTGAAATTTAAAGTAACTTTTTTGGTTTGTGTGTAGAATATTTTATTGAGTGAATGTGTGGTGGAGAATCTTACTGTAGCAAACAATTTTTTAGATTAATGACTGACAAACAAGAACTTAATTGACAAAGAAACTAGATTAGGTGAAGAATGGCAGGCTCACAACCTAGCACTCTGTATAATCTGTGCTTCTCCATCGACTGAACTACCTTTTGTCAAAGAAATGCCGCCGAGCTATTTCATCTAAATAACTTACAATGCACGATCATAAGCTACTTTGTCCACGAATCTAAGGGAGTATGGTGATTCAACTTAATACTTAAGAGCATAACATGCAAAGATTTTGGACCAAGTTTGGTCGTAACCCATTTATTTAATTTTCGTGTGTATGTTGAATACGCGAGGAAACATGTTGAAGATTAAAGTTAAGGCAAATGCTATGGGTACATAGCAACATGCGCCCCACCAATAGGGGGCGCCGAATGTCCGTTATGGACACCCATATGAGTACAATTATGTACCCATAGCACAACCCTCAATTTATATAAGTAAATGCCTCTCATTCTTTTTAACGAATGAAGTTTTTAGATGATGTGGTTGATCATTATATTTTTAATGCAAAATACTTGTACTTATAAACTAATACTACTTATATCTAACTAATGAAAAATTTTGCTTGATCTCTCTAATCTTTGAACTATTGTGGTTTTGACTCCCAAATCATAAAAAATGAATTTATGGGTCTTAAAATATTTAAATATGTAATGTAGTCTAAAAGTCATTATAGAAACTGTCTCACACGTGAATTTTACGTAAATCAAACTTTGAGGGCAATATTCAAATTACTTAACATACAACTTTTAGGTCACGATTTCGTGTGATTTTAACATTTATATTGATGGTTTCTACTTTTATAGATTATGGACCCAAAACTATACTAGAAATGTTGGGGAGCCAACTTGATTTTTCCCTAAATTAATTCAACATTAAGGGTGTATTTGAGCCATATTATTTTGGAAGAATGTATTTTGGAATAGTAGATTGATGGAGAATGTGTGGTTGAAAAATGAGGAAAAGTTATTGATGTGATGAAAAATATTATTTTATTCAAGACTCATAGAATGAAAATTACATTCGAACAATTTATGGGTGTGTTTGAGCCACATTATTTTGGAATAATGTATTTTGAAATAGTAGATTGATGGAGAATGTGTGGTTGAAAAATGAGGAAAAGTTATTGATGTGATGAAAAATATTATTTTATTGAATAATGTATAGTTGAAAATGAATAGAATAATGAAAATGAAAATTTCTAAATGATAGAAATTTCTAAAAGAAATAAAAATATTGAAAATTAGCTATTTGCAGCCTTGATTGGAGCAAACTAAAAATGGTTTCACAATAATTGGGATAATTTAGTCATCTGCTTTGAGTTGTCCTCCACTGTGAGCACTGACTGACGAGTCGACACGTGCATGTCCACCAGCTTTGACCCAGTCCGTGAGTGCACCCAACTAAATTGTGAAATCGCAATGCGCACATCTTCAATAATCAAAGAATCTAGTGGGCCCAATCACAATGCACGCACGAATCCCATTGTTCAAACACTCGTATGGGTTTTACTTTTACCCCTGTACTATTATTGATCTAGGCTGTTAAGTGGAAATTAAAATCAGATATTTAGTAAATTTTGATAAGAATTGATAAAATATATGATTGAAAAATTATAGATTTAATAAAATATGTGATTAAAATTAATCATCGACTTATATTAAAATTTGAATTTTAATTTCTACAAAACAAGGACTTAGTTTAAACTGACTAGTAAACTTAAAAAATTCTTCAATACCGTATTTCACAGAGGATTGACCACCATAAGTGGCAGAACTTTCACCTCGAGAGTTAAATTATTGGAAAATGCGCGTAAGTTTTAGTGTATTTCTATTTTGAATAAGTTTAAGGGTATTTTCTTTATTTTTGCACTTTCCTAATTCTATTCGAATTTATTACCAAATTAGGGTTTCACTTTGACACTTTAAATATGTGTTTAAGGTTTTGAAAACCCACAGTCGTTTTTGAATAATTATATTTCAGTTTTTCGTTATACGATGAATTTTAGTATTTATCACGTTCGTTCGAGTAACATTCTTTCATGTGTTATGAATAAGAATCTATTATTATTATTATTAAATGTCCCGTGACAATAAAAATTTATATCTTGTACATGTGAGTGGGCACTTGATATGAATAATTATATTAACTTAAAAATTATTGATGAATGATAGTAGTCATTTAATATATATTTTGACTTTGAATAGTGCAATAAGGCCATAGGAGTAGGACCCACTCACTTTTGCAATATTTTTTCATGATTAGTCTATTTTGAGTAATTGATCAAATGAAACATCTTTAACAATGTGTGCAAATGATGCACAAAAACAACTATTTAATTTCCAAAAAAGGAATAAGATTGCTTCCACAATTCAAAAATTTATTCTTTATTCCCACACCGATCACTACGAGATTGGCATGTGAGCTGAGCTGAGCTGCGACAAAGAAAGGTCAGTGAGGGGAATTTCCACTCACTCCCAAAAAGCTTTTCAATATTTTCAGTTTTTCTTCAATTATTGACGAAAAATGGGTCGTTGCATTATTATGGATGATGCTGGTACAATCACAGAGATAATATACAAGTCTTAAAGTAGAGATGGTGCAAATTGAACATAAATTAGGGCAAAAAATAAAAATAAAAAATTAGGTGGTTGGTTCATGCTTCGTACTGATTTAAATAACAATCAGCCCCATTCACAAGAGTGACATGATTTTGATACAATAAATTAGAGAAGTGAGGATGAGGACTATATCAAAATATTTTGGTCTATAGTAATTACTAAGGATTCGATTGCTTTACATTTCTCAGTAAATTTAACAACGAACATAATGGAGTGATGAGACTGACTCTATACTCATCGAAAATAAGCTAAGTTTGTTATTATCGTTCATTGTAGATATTCAGGTTTATTATCTTTGGGATCACATTGAAGACAGGCAAATAGAAATTCATGGCGTGAAATGCATAATTTTATGGCAACGATGCAAGTTGGGTCTAGTCCTAAAGAAACAAGCGCTTGGGAACTTGGTGAATGTCGACCGAGTGACATGCATGTAATAGCTAAATCATATACTCACGGGAGGCCAAGTATCGCGTCCAGACCGGACAATAAAATTATGGTATCTCGTGATACAATTTTGGCTTCATTAAATAGTTGAGTCCAATCAAAATTATGGCCGGACAAGCAAAACAAGACAACAACTTTGGACCTATACTCAGTTTCTAGACACGCTTTAATTTGTTTTTAGGATCTGTAAAATTATCTTAGAAATCTATGCGTGTTTGTCTTGCACAAATTTTAATCAATTAATTAAGTATTTATTTAGTCCAATTATCTAAAAAAAAAAAAGCAATATATGTTGATTCGAATTTCCAAGAGATTGTTCCACGTATTAAAATAAAAAATGGGTTAACATACGAAAAATTTTCCATTCGAAAAAACAATCATATCTGTATGTATACGAGATTGCCGGTCCTGTCCTATCAATTTCATACCTACTTTTCTTTCACGGGCTCTTTAATTTAACTGTAATTCAGAAAATTCCATTTCTGAATTCTATGTACATTATGGACGTAGTTGTAATAATTATTCACTCTCACCGTAAAACTAGGTGGAAATGAAGAAAATAGTTATGATTTCATTCCAAGATTATTAATAACTGTTGGTTTGGGCAAGACAAGAAAGTCTAGAATTATGGCAAGAAAAAGGGACTTTCCCTCCTAATTAAAAGTCAACTATCATCCACCAAGTGAGAAAGTCGGAAACTAAAATTCGTCAGCCTCAACTAAGGAAATAAAAGTTGAACCACTAATCTCTTTGTTTATGGGTTGGATCTTTTAGGTTTTTTTATTTATTTTTCTCCATCATTTTGCTAGCTAGCTATAGTAATATATAGTATGATGTTTATAAATAAAAGATACCAGACTTTTAGCCCGCATTTTTCTCCATGATTGATGATGATCTTTCTTGCGTAATGAGACCATCATTTTTTGCACTGATGGGCCACAAAACCTAATTGAAAAACCAACACTGCGATTGGTCCAAAATGCTCTATTCTTTTGATCCCTTCCAGTGTTTTGACAGGACCTCCTCAATTCACTCCTCACCTTAGTTATCTCAATAAACGGTCTATTATCTACAGACACGCACACACAGAGAGGGAGAGAGAGGGAGGGAGGGAGGGGGAGAGAGAGAATCTGGAAATATATGTGTGTGTGAAATGGGTGACAAAAATTATGTTTTGGTGGTGACAATATTGTTTGCCTTAATGGGAAGATCAATGGCGAAAGAGGCAGTGGCAATATGCATGGAAGGTTGCATGCCAATATGTATGAAGTTAGATGGTGCAACACAAAATAGCTGTACAAAGGGTTGTTCGCTTGGATGTCATCAAATACTGGGCAAGGGACAACGCCAACATAGATTACAACTAGTATAGCTTTTCCATCCATATTTACCCTCATTTGATGGTTATTATTTTGAGAAAATGGAGTATTGAATGATGATTTTTAAAAGAATGCGTGGTTAAAAGTAGGGAAAATTTTTAAATTTTTGTGCAAAATAATTTATTATATAAATGCGATTGAAAATTAGTATAAGAATTAGAGAGTTTCGAAATAATGATTGTCAACTATAAACTTAATTAATTGTAATATATATATAGTCATAATCAACAATTTCTCATGCTTATCATAATGCATGCACACATACTATCAATAAACCCATGTTTGCAAATCCACGTCCCGCAATAAAAGTACTCCAAATTATATAGACCAACGAACTCATTTATGTTTTGAACTCTCTTTATATAATTCTTGACTCAAAATGTATGTACAAATACTTTGAAGTGAATATGTATTAGTGTGTTAATGCAAGAATGAAATTGAATGAATGAAAATTCCATATATTAGGGTCTATATATAGTTATTGAAAAATTGTGTCTTAAAAGACATAATCATACAAAAAGACACAACTATTGAAAATATGTCTCTATATAAAAAGATGCACCTATTGAAAATAACAATTCCATAAGTCATGATCTTTCATATATTTTCGACGTAAAGGTTCTAGAATGTTCCGTAGTATTTTACATAATTTTTCAATAATTCACGTATTTAACCAAATTAATTTCTCATTCACCGACTATCGATTTTCACTTAAATAATCATAATACAAAATTCAAACACGTGCATTACTTAATCAGGCCCAATTTATTCCACACAATTGGGCTCAAGCTAAGAAGGGAAGTCATATAGGAAAAGATACATAATTACCATAGTTTTAAGATAAACTTTCAAATTTAAGAAATTTGTGAAATTCTTTCAAAAATGAGGTATTGTGACCACTTGATAGAATTTTGTGACCCCCGTTAATTAATTAATCTGGTCAATGTCACGATAACATATAATTTATGGTCAGTTGTCCTCAGTAGATATATGGATGACACATATATATTTGATCACATCTTCATGTAACCAACGAGATAACTCTTATTTCGGGTGGGCATTTCCGTATAGATCCATTATTCTTTAAATAAGGGCATAGCGAGTTAAAGTAGCTTATAGCCACAATCAAGCACTACTCACACATCACACAAGGTCACCATCATAAAGACACAAATTTTGTGTCATAATTATAAATTTAGTTACAAATTACACATCTTACAAGTAACAACGTATTTATCGATCACAAATTATCAAATTAATTGATCACAATTACCCAATTAATTGATCATAAATTACTCTTTATCTCTCCCACTCTACCCTACCCTACCTCGCCCCACTCCACTATCCCCTGCACCATCCAAATCGTCGCCAACACCTCCAATCCACAATTCACTACCACCATAAGAACCACTTTCACCTCAAATCCACCGCCACCTCAAATCCACCATTACATCAAAATCTCCAAACCTGCCCGTCACCTCAAATCCACCATTACATCAAAATCTCCAAACCTGCCATTGCCACTCCAACTTGATTTAACGACGTTCAATGATGCAAGGGTGGTGCAGGTGGTGGTGGTGATGCAGTGAATGTTATGATGTGCTGATGGTTGTGTGGTGGTGAGTTGTTTACATAGTAGCATATAGAGATACATGTGACGTGTGGTGGATGTTGTGGTAGTGCAAGTGAAAGTGAGGCGAGCGACGAGCCACGATAGAGATGATTTTTGGGGAAAATTGAATTGGAGATAGGTGGGTGTCGGGGTGGATTGTGGTGATGCAACGGGGTGTGTTAATACACTTGATATTGATAAAAAAAATTTCCTAACTTGATAAAAAAATTTTCCTAACTTGAAACTTTAAACGTAGAGACGTAGGTAATTTTGCCAAGCCGATAAAAACGATAAGCCCAAATGAGGATGGGCAATCCAAAAGAAATAAGCCCAACCCAGTGATGAATGTCAGGTGCTTCGTGTTGAAGCTGGGATTGGATAGACAGCAAACAAGACCGAAAACAAAAGAAAAGCATAGGGAACATGGGGGAGGTGATTAAAGCTCAAGCAACTACTCCACTTTGCCTCTTTCAAAGCAAACAACAACCCTTTTCTTATTCGGAATACTCGCCCATTATTTATAGTTCGCTGCTTCTGTACTTCTTCTTCTTCCTCTTCGGCCCCCGTTGACGGCGGCACTCACAGACAAGCCAGCCGCAACCGTAGGTCTTCTTCGTCCTCTACTAATTCTATGCTTGTAAACTACCGATAGTACTCAATTTTAACGTCGCTTTTTTCGTCGCTTTTTTAATCTGAACAGTCAAGACCAATGTGAATGTTGTTGAACCTGAGATACATATTCTATAATCAAGTGGAATTAGGACTAAAAAATTTATCTTGGTCAAGATTTTGTTGTCTTGTGAAAGAGATTTAAAAATGGCAGTGACTGACTTTTGTACTTGAGCATATGGAAATTGGCCCAGATATAGAGGGTTCCAACCTTGCTAGGTAAGACGTGTAGTAACCTTTTGATTACAAACAGTCGACATTGTACCAATAGTCAACTGGGACGAAGTTCCTGAAAACTCACTCATGCCTGACCTGGGTGAATGAGCCCTTCTCAAGATGTTTTTGAACTCATGGGGCGGTAATAAAAGGGTGACCACTTGGTGTAATACTGAGAAAATTGCTGATATGACTAATGGTAAGATGGTAACAACTTAGTGAGGAAATATGTAAATGTGCTAATGTAACGCAGAAGTGACCACTCAATGTAATTTGGAGTGAAGCCTCACATGAATTTGACAATGAGCCATCTGAACAGAAACTCTAAAACCTTGCAAAAATGGCTCAGGTTATGGGCTTTTAGTGTTCTAACCAAAATGTTCAAATTGATCAAAGGTTTATTCCTAGGGGGGAACTTTACTACATCAACTAGCATAGCTCAAATTCATTGTATTTAATTGGAATCTGGTATTGTTCTCAGGAGAATGTTCCTATTGCATTCAGAATGGAAGTGTGGGAAAGTTATTACTGTTGCTGAGATTTTTGCCTATTTGTAGGTTTCTATAATCTCAACTCATTTGTGCAATTTCCTGGAAACAGTACTTCTGATTGAATAGAATAACCTGCCTTGAGACAGACATGCACTTGGAATTAAGCTTGTTGAAGCCTATTATATTTTAATAATTCATGGTTTCTGCTTGTCATTGCTGACCACTCGATTTAACCGCTCTTCTATTATTTTGTTATTGATATTTGACATTTGGATAAATCATTTTATCTCAGATCAGGACATGAAACTGAGTTTTTGTTGGTGTTATTTCTAAATTATTGGAACTCATCAAGTATGCATGTTTCCCTTGGGTTGTTCTGCTCCATTGAGTATTAGACATAAAATTTCTTTCTACTATCAGGGACACACTTCACTGAGTTTTCTGTAACATATAATTGTGACTTGTGATGAATGAAGTTACTTTACCTTTTTGGAAAGCTTTGCTTTTTTTAGGGGGTGATGAAAATTCCACATTTGAGAATATCATTCTCTGTAGATTGCAAAACTAAGTCGACTTAACGTTTTAATTTTTCTGGTGCCAAGTAATGAATATTACCATATAAGAATTTGTTGTTGACAAGTGACAACTGCAACATCTCTTTAACCTTTTGAATTGAGCATTCATTCGGTTATAATTATGTAAACCATTTTATTTACTCGTTCTCTCTCTAACGTAGCGAAAGCTTATAGGAAAGATGAAAAATCTCACAAAGAATTTCAATGAATAGAAACTCCAAATTTTTTTTTTTATTTCTTTCAACAAATGCGGCTTTAAAGGGCTTATAATGCTTTATATAGCGAAAACCCAAAGAAAATTTGGAAAAATTACATAATAATAAATAAAGATTTTGTTTTCAAAAATGGAAAAAATCGAGATAATGACAAGATTTGAAAGTCTTAATCGTCAGGATCATCCCCCCAAAAAAGGGAATTCAAATATGAATTTATTTGATTGAGATATACCCAAAACAAAAATTACCAAAAAGGAAAGAACGCATAAATGAAGGCCTAAACGAAGAAATTTGTCCTGAATTGGCCCTATGTGAAGGGTAAAGCCAATTTGTCTTGTTCATTAGCACGTTTCCATTCAAATTTGACTAAAATCTAGTAAAAAACGAACAATCCCAAAATTTCTTCAAAAATCGGAAAGTTGCCTATTTCTATTTGCGCCAGTCCCACTTTGCCATAAAGTCTAATTCCTTCTACACCACATCACTATCTCTCTTCTCCTTGTTTATACTCTCTTCGTCACTAATTGAGTAATGTTATTTAACTGTCAATGACAACAAGCTACAGTTGTTTTGGAGTGTGTGTGGCACTATTAGTCCACTTTGCTAACAATTGACACAGGTGGGAGAAAGATGTATAATTAATCGAATGATTCAAACAGTTGTGTGAAGTAAAAGAGTGAATCAACCCTTCAAGTAGTTTTTGCTCTTATATTGTCTAGAAGTGATTATTTTGCAGGTTTGCTTTACATGCAAGGTAGAAAGTAATATATTTTTGCAGGCATAAGGACTCGTTTTTTTGACAGACATTATTTTCCTGATCTTGGGTATTCTAAATTATTCACAGGGTGAACTGAGGGTCATATGCCTGATGTTGGAATGCAAGGACAAAGGGGTAGTGAATCCAACCAAATTGGTGCTTCCTCAAGACTCCAGCCAGAGGTGGCATCATCTTCCAACTGTGCTCCAATCACCCAGAGTCGAGGCAGTTATCAGGATCAGCAAATGGAGATCCATTCTGATGGAACAATAGACTAAAATCCCTTGCTTCATTTCCATAGAATAACTTGTGCTTGTTGTCAACAATTTTTCTAGTAATTTCACACTTACATTAAGGTTACTGGTTTAAGTTGGACTGATCATGATTATAATATATTTTGCTTAGCTCTATGGTTGTGCTCGATTTAACAACATGATGTTTTGTCCTTGAAAACATTAAGCCACTGTTTGATGCTGATTAAAATCTAATAAAAATTTTAGTTAAAGTCAATAATTAGTTTCATTTACACATTTTATTGATCTATAATTTTTCAACCACACATTTCATCAATTTTTATCAAAATTTACTATTTTTTTTTAAATTCTCACCAAATAAGGACTAAGTTTTCATAGTCATGCCGAAAATAACAAGGACAGAGTAGCCCCGCAAATTTATATAATTATTACATATGATCATGCTTCTGCCCAAGCAAGTCTCTCAATTATCACGAGTGGAAAACACATGAGGTCACACTCAATTTTTATAATTCCAATCTCTTCACTCGAGCTTAAAATTGTTTTCTTTTGAGAAATCTAATGCTATTTCAAACTTGAAGATTTTAACTCCCAAATTTTTACTTTTTGTAGTGGGGTCTCAATTTCCCTCACCCCAAAACACCTTTTCTTTTGTTATTGGCTTCCACAATCATGTCACATGGTTCGTAATTCTAGCAGGGGGATGCCCCACTCTTCGCATGTGCCACGCTTCTACAAGTAATCAATTTTAGGCTAATTTCACTTTACTTTTTAATCCCACAAATGAAAATAAAAAATAAGTAAATTAAAAGATTTTTTTGGGTAGATATCATTATTAAATATGGTTGTATTCCTTTAGTAGAAACCAAATTGTTTCTTTTTGGCTTCTAAACAACTTAATTAATTAGATTCCCTAATAACTTGTTTCAATGTGATTGATTAAAACAACACACATCTATTACAAGGTAAGACGAATTTCATACCCTTGAATTGGATGTCTAAGTAGTAATGATTAAGAAAAAGGATACGGAATCCACTTATTAAATATCATCAAGTCTTTATTTTGACCTTGATCTTGACCTTGTATCGAAAAACAATATTTTTTATTTATAATAATAATAATAATATATGAAAGAAAAGCAAGAAGAATTATTATCCACACACCCAACCCAACGCTTAAAATTAATACACAAGATAACATGGATTTTGTCTAGTCTAGTGTCTACTCTTTATTTTCTTGGATTGTACATAATTTAATATAATCAAAAGTATAACCAAGTGTAATTGTTATATTTGTATTATGTATTAAATTACTTTTAATATTATTTATGTGAAGTCACACTCACATTAGTGTTTCAATAAACAACCTTTGATCACCGGTTCCCCCATAAATCATAATGCAAAGAAATGTTAAACTCTGAACAAGAATACTACGCGAGGAAAGGTAGCGGTTAAGAATAAAATAACATAAACATAAACAGATCATGGAAGAATGTTGGGAATTTGAGTATATGCCCTCATCTATGAATAGCTGGACTACCCAGCTAAGCATCCTGTTTGTTTTTGTTCTTTGTTTCTAATCTCGGTTTTTTCTTCATTCTCAGAATTTTTCCTTCCTTCCATTATTCCATCATCATCATCCAGGTGAAACCGCTAAATTTTTCTGTTCTTAGAAACTCTCTCTCTCTCGAAATAGCACATTACTTGCAACTCTGTCGTCTTCCAGTGAAAATATTCAAGATTTGTTTGACATTTAAAGTTAAAGCTTTTTAAATTTTTAGGTTAAAGATCTCAAATTTGATCTTAACTGCGAGATTGGGGAGTTCGAGCATCATTATTTGTGGCAAAGGGTACTAAAAAAATGGTATTTAGAAAATCCTGCAAGACTGTGAGCTTTAGGGAAGATTCATCACCAAGCATAATCTTTCTTGAAATTCTCCTATTTTAGACTTTTCAAGTCAAAGTTTTTGCTTTTCTGGTGGTGCTGTGCTTGATGTGGATTACTCATAGTGAAAATGAATTGTTGACGAAAGAAACCATTTTCATGAGGATTTTGTTTTGCAAGATCCACTGTCCATTCATTTGCTTCTGCAAACCCTCTGCTGCTCATCTTTATACTTCTGGGCCATTGAAATTGGAAAATACCCCGAAATTGGAAAATACCCCACACGTACCTTCAACAGATGTTAGCGTTTCAGATGCCATTGACAATAAGTTAACTGGTGAAACCACTGAGGTAAAAAATGAGAGTTTAAATGCAAATTTTGATGCTGAGAATGTACTTAGGAGTTGTATTAAAAAGCCCACTACTGGGCATGATGCTTTCAACGAGATCGAAAAGAAAAAAGTTCAATGGAAAGATAACGTAGGGAAAGAACTTGCTGAGATCAAGGAGTTTGAATCCAGGTGCCTTCTCTTTCTCTCCCTCTAATGTCTTTGACTTGCCTATATGATGAGTACCTGGCGTAGAATTGCACAAAATGAGTAATTTTTCTGTAAGATGTTAGATTTGACTTCATTATTTGTGTTAAATCATAACTGAGGAAGATTCAGTAAAGATGTTGATTAGCATTTAAGAGGTAAGTAATACTATTAGCTTTTATCAAAGTTGCACCATAAATGGTGTTAGGGCAATATCTGTTGCAGACTCTCAGTATTACATGCGACAGAATATGGAGATTGAGGAAAGGCATTTATTGCTCTATAGTCAATAGTTTTGAGCATATGATTTGAATGCCCTGTGTTGAGACTTCGAATTAGCCTATCAAACAACCATTGCTTGCGACACCTCTCATTTTGTTCGGTCATTTGCTCCTGGATCCGTGTATCCATCTTCTTAATCTACTGTGCTCTTCAACTAAGTGATTAGATACTGGTAGTCAGACTAAATCAAAGGACTAGTGTCATAGATGCCGCCAAATGGACTGCAATTAATGGTTTGATTATTGGACTAATTATAAGCAAATCCCATTGACGAATATTTTTCCCTGCACGACTCCTTGAAAGCTTTTCCGAACTTCTATTGGCCCCTTCAGTTTGCCCACTTGTTTGAGGGACAAGAAGTGTCAAATTGTTGTCGAGTTCCAAACATCCTCCAAACCATGCTCCAAAATGACTCATAAACTTGGTCCTTTGAGTCTGTCTGATATGATATTGATAGGAATGCCATTGAGATATACAATCACATGGGAGCTAATGACGATCATCCAAACGGTCTCATACATAACTTCATCTATGTACTTCCTGTTAGATACATATCAAATGCTCGAGTGGTAAAAAGCGTGGAATTTACGTGGGAGGTCGATGATTTGAATCGCATCCCACACAAATATTAAAAAGTATGATTGGATCTTTGGGCCTTGGGGCTTTTGGATTGCTTTGATTAAATTAAGTCTTTATTAATAATTTTAATCATTTTCAGATTTTTTTTCTATCAAACTGGCCCGTAAAAAGTAGCCAAAAAAATATGGTGGTCTTTGATTAAAATAATTTTTTATTAATATTTTTAATCATTTTTAGATTTTTTGGGTCAAACTAGCTAGTTAAATATGGCAATTGTAGAGTTATTGAATGGTTTATCGAAACCATAAAAACCATAGTTATATTTTTATTCAATTCAAACTTATTATTGGCGGGAGTTACAATTTTTGCAACTATATAAATCCCTTCCTTTTTCTTGCAAAAACACACCGAAAATCATTCTTCTACTTCTGTAATTCCTGAAAAATTCGTTTATAATGTGATTTCGTCTTTTGAGATATTGTTCTGGAGAAATATTGAGAGTTTTGGAATCCAACACTTCCTTTCCAATTGAATAATGAAAAAGACTTTGTTTACTTGACTTGACTTGACTTCCTCTTTCGAAACCATGTAAGCTTATGCGAATGTGGATTGTCTTGTGTCTTCAGTGCGAACGTGAATCTTGAGAAAAGTTCTTGACAATAATTCTGGAAAGTATCTCCTGATTTCCCTCGTCTTTTCTCAACACTGGATGTGATTTCTTCCTCACGAGTCTCTATTTCTTGAGGCTCTCCGCCACAGACTAGCATATTTTCTCAGTTAGTGACAGCAAACTTAACTTTTTACTGTCATCTGGCTCATCCTTGCAACCAAATTCTCCATCAACAGTGTATAACTAATCAACAGTGATCAGGTTGCACCTTTCCTTCAAATGGAATTTCAACATTTTGCCATTGTTTAAAGTTTAGTTTTTGCAAGCCTGAAGAGGAGGAGATTCTGTAGAAACTTCCATTATTGTTAGGTTTTTAGTGTTGGCGATTCTGTAGATAAAATGATTGATTTGTAATGTGTTGTAAAA
>CAIGRN010002716.1:0-19646 GCA_903798345.1 Fraxinus anomala | reverse complement strand
TTTTTTTTTTTTTTTCCTTCGATCATCGGCGAGTTAATTATATAAGAGTACATGTTACTTCATAAAAAATAAGTAAAAGCAAGGTTGAGTGCCAATAAGAATTACTTTATACAGTAATCAGATTTGTAAGATGATTGTTCTACTTGGCATAAACTAAAACAGCACATTAGTTAAGGAGAATCAAGAAAAATAGATAATCATTTCATTCGCCAATTTGCTGTTTTTATTGTTTAATAAATGGATTTTGATTGTGCAATGTAGATTAGGGCTTATTATGCAATAGGGCCTTTCCATAATGGAGGATTCTTTTTTATTAAAAAAGAAATATATGAAAAAATTAACTAATTAAGAAAGAAAATAGAACTTTTATCGTTTAGAGTGATTGATGATCATTCAAACATCAAAGAAGAGCGTTTAATGCATGTTATTTGATGTGTACGGACAAAAATCGATGTGAGAATACTCGAGTTTATAACAATATTGGATTAGTCCATTAATAAGATGGAACCCAAATCTTAGTAATGGTATCACAGTCATGTTCCAAACTTGTCTATGTAGATGCACAAAATGAATTTCGAACATGAGCTGAGGATTCGTACGACGGTGTGAGGTCCAATTGAACTCTCAAGCTGGTTAAGCCTCCATGGTAATGCAAGTCTGGCATGATGAAGATTATGGAAACCTTGACAGATTGTCAAGTTTTCCTAGTTCAAAGAAGATGAACGTAAGAGTTCAAAAGAAGGGGCGTGATGATGTATTTTGTTCAAAGCAGATTATTGGAGATGCGGGAACATTCATTTTATATCGATTGGATATGGAGATGAATGGCCTTGAAGGACTGCACTACTCCACGTAATAGATTTACTATTTGAAATGAAACTATATAAGTGCAATTGGGGGCTTGGCATCTTGAGACTGAACAAAATAAGCAGATCTTACCAAGGCGATAGACGAAGGGCCGAAGGATGGAACGTGCAAACTCGATCGTCCACCCGTTGGTCCTAAGCAACTCTTGCGTGAAGCGACCCACCTAGAAATTTTAATTCAGCTACAAGTGACACTGACATTATTTTAGAAACTAAAGATATCGTGCTGCATAGAAACAGTATCTAACAAATTTTAGGGACATATAGATATGTTCCTAAAAAACACAGCAAAAAGCATCCTGTACTTAGTGTAATAAAATTAAGTTTTGCTGGCTCAACTCTTTGGATGTGGCTGTCCTGGAGAAAAGGATAATGAAATATTCTTATAGCAAAGTACAATAATTTTTGTAAGAAAAAGTTGTAAGTGGCCATCACAGCATTTCCTTATAAGCATCTTTTGCCACCCTCAAGTCATATTTTGTTTGTTTAACTGAAATTCATCATTGCAGGGTATCAATGTTAGGGAGAAAGTGCATTGGAATGTATGCTTTTAGATGGATTAGTTTAATGTGGCGTCGGTGCCAATTTTTGAACTGTGTGGGGGTGTTTGAGAGAAGAGCCTCATATGTATATTTTATAAATTTAGGTATATTTACAAATGTATTAGGTCACCCTAATATTCACAAAAAGGAGAATTAAAGGTGTACGTTTCCCTGTAAACATGGTAGAGAGGTGCATGGAAAATCTTTTAATCACCTCTATTATATTGAAAAATCTGCAGTATGTGAACGTGTGTTTACATTGCGTGCTTGTAATTATATTATATTTATCATTGCTCTCGTAATTAAGGATTAATGTTTAGAACATGGTTTGATGTACAATGATTTTGACAACATGTCATTAGACAATTTAAAAAACAATTCATTATTTCAACCAATACTTTTTTTTGCTGCAATCAACATTGTCAACAATTTTGTACAAAAATATTGTACAAATAGCATAATTCTAATGTTTAATTCACCATAGAAACAAAAAGTCCTGTATTTTTCAAATTTCACGACCACTCATTTGTGAAAATTGTGCACCATCAAACATTTGATGCAGTTGTTGAAAACAAAATTTGAATAACATAAACGTTATCACATCCCCCACAATTTGAACGAGATTGTACAACATAAACGTTATGCTTTTTGTAGTCCATCTTTGTGGACCTTAAGGTGTTAAAGGGTGTATAAAAATTCTTTTGCTTTAAGCAAACATGACAAAGTGGCCACACTAATCGAGTATTAACACTCTGGCAACCTCACCATTAACATGCGAATATGATTATAACCATCATAAGGGCATGTAATTTCTTTCTAATCAATTTCAATTGTTCATATATTCCTATTGTTTTCGACACTAAAACTATTTCAATTTCGGGAATAGAACAGTTGAACATGCAAAAATGAGATGGGAAATCAAAATACAACAGGAATAGTAGGTATGGTAATCACATTCTTTCTAACTTATAATTGTGTTTTCACCAATAGTTTTATGTTCCTGTTGAAATTCCGTAAATCATACATAACTACAGTGTATTACTTTCAGGAGACGAAAAAGAAGTAAATGAAGAAGAAAGCCATACAGTTCCTGAAAGTGTAAAGAAAGATGATTTGACAGAAGAAAAGCATATACTTCCTGAAGGTGAAGTTAAAGATTTTCATGAAAATGCAGCAGATTTTGATCATTATCATGTTGAAATTCAGAAACACCTACCTGTGGAAAAGCTGACAGAAAGAGGTTAGCTAAATTAAACATTTCTAGTTTCTAGTTTCTATTTTTTTATTTATTGTTTGTTTTTCATAAGGTTTGATACATGAGTCGAGTTTCAAAAGCTAACATGACCACTGTGGTTGTTAATGATTTACTTACTGTGAACCTTTCATCAAATAACTGAAAAGGGTAACCAAAAAATTCATATAATTTGAAATAACGAAGTTCAACCCAACTAACACATAGAGGGAGGTGAATATGTATTTTATACAAAATTTAAATTTATCAATATTTAAAGCAACAAGGCACTTTAATTATTTAATTGATATGAATTCATATTCAAATCTAACATATGTTGAATTGCCTAAGTTTGTAATTTGCATAAAGTAAATAATACAAATAATTGATGATGGAGAAAAACCCATTGGGAGATCAAAAAACTCCAAGCCCAAGTCAGTAAGAATTCGCTACAAACAAATTAGCTTACAGTATGATCCAAATTCGACTAATTTTAGTACTATCTGACCTCCTGGTTGTAATCACCAAGGTTCAACCTGCACCAGCTCATGCCTTCGGGAATCATCTATTTCCTGTACACCACTAAGTATGAACTCGTTCTTCTCCCAACGAAACTCCGGCTACATTCTTCGATCTTCAGAACTCTGACATATTATATGAAAGTGGGTTATTTGGGTGTTTTGATATGATGGATTTAATGTTTTCTTTGTTTGGTTGAATAAAGAGAAATTATGGACTGATGCAGGATCTTGAAAGAATGTTATCTCATGTAGAAATATGTTCAACCAACCTTTTTTTATGAAGTGGAGCTTGTGTATTTATAGTTTAGAAGTTTTAGGGTAGTATAAAATAGATAGAACTCTTGAAAAACGCGAACTAGGATTTCCCAGACAACGAGCGCTAGGCGAGCGACAGACTAATGGTAGGCGAGTGGTAGCTTCACTGTTCTGAGGGCTCGAACATCAGCTTGGTGACAAGATAGCATAATTCCAACAACTTTTTCTTCTTGTACAATACTCGAACCCAACGACTCCTAATTGATCTATACAACCTCTCAATTGACTCTTTAAATTTTAAATATCTTTTATAACTATAATTTTGTCTAAAGATTGCCAATAACTTTAAAATCTAGCAATCTCCCCCTTTTGCATTATGTGACAAAAGTAAACATTACAAGTCAAAGTAATAAAACTAACCTACCCACAACCTAACTGACTCAACTGTAGCTTGGTTTCGTTGTCTAACCTTTTTCTTGAAATCAATAACTCAAATATCAAGTGTAAAAATACGTGAAACAGTTAAGGAAATAAAAAAAATAACAATTGAGAAAGATAATCAATAAGCTCATAATCACGCTAGTTAAATTAAAATACAATATCAATGTAAATCGGTAACACCAAAATAAATATTGTCTCCACAAAACATCAAAACTTAATCTAGCTAAACAGAGTATCATATGTATCTCAAGATGATATATACCATGTAAACATCCCAAAGAATATGTCAATATACCAAAATAGATGTCTCAAAAGCTACTATATACTCCCATTTTTTGCCACAAATGATAAGGGGACAACTAACAATTAATTTGCATACTCTCTATATGTCACCTCATCAGACTCATCGCCATCATCCCAATGTCGTTGAATCCATTGACTCCTCTATGAAGGTAGCCAACTCTACTCTATGACGCTCAGTAGTGGATCTCAACAACGTAATATCGACCATCCTACGAATATGCTGCCCGATCATCACAGATATATGTCCCATGATAGCTACCGAAGGGTCAATGAAAGACAGAAGTAGATAAAGGATTAGAATTAGTAAATGGTGGTGGAATAGGAGCAGATGTAGAATAAGATGGAATATCAATAGTAGAAGAAGAAGGAATATTAGATAGAGAAAAATGTTGAATACTAGAAGGATCAACAGAAAGTAGGACATGAATACGATCAATTGGTATGGTTGGGTTGGAAGGAAACGACGTAGAGGGAACATGATACCTACTATATGAGAAAGTAGTATGGCCAGTAGGCTGAGAAACTCTTCTAGTAGTCCCATCTGGAAAACTAGCCCCCAAAACTCGTCACAAGGCGATGAATCAAATAGGCATATGGATGATCAATCATCATGCTAGTCATGCGAAAATATGCAATATATGATGGCAGATGAAAGAAGGAAGGTTCACAGAGTCTCCATGTAAAAGTGCATATAAAAATACGGCCTTATCAGGGGATAGGGAAGAAGTATGTGAAACTGACCATAGATTTGTGCACATAATGGTCAACAAAATTTGTTGGTCAATTGAAAGGAATCCAATACGGATCGCACTCGGACCACCTTCCAAGGGCTGTTAAAAATAGTAGATCTGATAAGAGAATTGGAAGGAAAAGTCTCAACAACAAATAGAAAAATAAAGGGTAAATAATGCGGGGAATGTGAATAATAGTAGATATGACGTCATGACCGATCTTCAGTATCTAACCCCAAAGAAAGACCCTAAGACTCGACCTGCTAATATCATGAATATCAGCATAGAACTCCTAGACAAGGAGACTAGATGGGGGAGACAACTCAAGAAGTAAAGGCTCCCATCCATGCGAAGTACAAATGCTAGCAAAGTCGAGGAAAAGATCAGAAAGTATTACCTCACGCTCTACGAGAACAAGGCGCAGGAAAAATTGAAACCCAAAGACATCCTAGGCAGTAGAAGAGATAAATCTAGATCGACTGTAAGAGGTCGAAGCAGTCAATGTCTGGATAATACGGATCGCTTTCTTAGACAGCATATATGACAAGTTTGCAATACAAACACATCAATAGATGCAACTATTGATGCTATATACCTCGATGGTTTCTAAATAATAATATGCATTGATGAACGTGAAACGGGGCAAAACAATCAGTATACATGCCAAATTATGCAAGAATATCTACATACATGCAAAATGAAACAAAACTCCCAATGCACTTGACAATAATGATCAACCTGGAAAAAAAGTTAGACGGCCAAGGGACGTAAGACACTAGACTAGGTAAGGTAAGTCAAGGCCGGAGGGCGACATACGAAACAAGGACAGAGGTTGACATGGTACCTTGACGCGGGGTGACACGATACCTTGACGTCGGGTGGACGGAGGACAAATGTGTGTGATATTGTGTCAACGTCAAATTCAATGCAAAATGTACCAAAGTGCAGTGTAATGGCCTAAATGTGTTCATGAGTTTGTGCTCGATGTGTGTAATAAATTAAACGAGAAATATTGATCAAGAATGTCAATGTGACATTCCGTCGAACATGTGGTGTACATGGAAGATGAATACAATGCAAAAGGCAATCAAACCATGGATGATCCATCAAATACAATTCAACATCAATTCAATAGCTAAATGTTATATTAGACTCTAACAAAAAGGAATAAAAATCAAGGAATAGGTCCAAAATGCGCGGAACCCTAAGTTACGAAGTGTTGAGCAATTTGTTTTATAAAATTTAAGCAAAATTGATGTAATGTACCAAGTTTAAACATCCTAAGCTTCAAACTAAACAAGTAGTACGAATGAGTTGCGCATTGCATCATGTATTGGGAAAAATTCCCAAAAATTTAAAGTGAAAAAAATTAAGATTTTGTTAATTACCTTTGATTTTTCAGAAAATTGAAGATGTAATGAGGATGAAGCACTTGAATCATGAAACACGTTTGATAGATTGATAAATTTAGTAACAAATTTGATTTGGGTGGGCAAAATTTGGAATCGTGAAAAAAAATGAAAGGAAATTTGAATTTTTTTTATTTTGGACTTTTCCCGTTAGTATTCAAAAAGGGACTTTGCCGCTCGAGCGAGAAGCTAGCACCAAAGCCTTTGATTTTGGTGCTCGAGCGGTGGGCTAGTGCCAAGCGAGCGAAATTGTATTGACAAAAATAACATTGTTTGATGAAAATTTTGAAATTTAGCACACTTTCATTATTTTGTATATCTAGTTTCATGGTATGCAGTCCAACATAGATGATAACTCAAATGCAATTGATTACATGTACGGGTAAAATCAATGAACATGAAAACTTTCCCCACATTCAGTTCAAGTGTAAAATTAAGTAAATTGTATATGTGACTCGTGTGGAAAAAGTGTCACTAATTTCCTGTTAGCAAGACTGCAAACCATAAAGGCCATGCTAAAAATCACTGAAAAATGAGTATTTTTCCTCTAGCAATGAAAGTCAAACCGAGAACAACGAAGGCTTATTTAACAATGAAGCTCATATTTTCATGTATAGATTTTTCATTGTTCCCCCTGAATTTAAGCATACATAGTTTTTTTACATCTTATGTACAAACCCTTATCCATTGAACGACTAGGTAGCCTTTATAACGAGCTTTTGGTCGATGATTCCGAGTCAGATGACCATAGGGCATCAGGTTAGGAGAAATTTCTCATGCTTAATTACTCGAATAAAAAAGGCTCCAAACAAGAGTATAAGATGAATCTATTTAGGGAATATACTAGAGTATAGGTCAACTAGTTCAAAGTTAAATCATGTTCAAGGTTATCTTACCAGCAAATGGTTGCCATCCCAAATCTCACACACGCAGTCAAGACTCACTCAAAAGATCTTAGTGTATGCAATACAGATAGTACATGAAGAAAACTGTACTAAGTACTCCATACAAAACCTAAACAAAGTATTCGAAGCTACGCTACTGTTCATTAGTTGTACACAAAGTTGGTCACAATAAGCATGTTCAAGTAAATCAAATACTATGTTGTTTCAAAAATTCCTCTTTTTTTAAATAAATGAAACAAACAAAACAAAGTGAATATACAATGAATGTCATGCTTGCAAGAATGTATGGACTCTATGAACTATGCATGCACTTAAATACCTAATAAAAGAGGTTCAGAAACACCAATAGCTTTCCTAAGAAACTCAAACCTAAGACCATCTAAAGGTTTGGTAAACCGTCAGCTAATTGATTCTCTGTAGAGATGTTTTTAAGAGAGACAATACGGGTCTCTACAAACTCTCCAATAAAATGATGTCTAATATCAATATGTTTGGTTTGAAAATGTTGAACAAAATTTTTGGAAATATAAATAGCAATTGTGTTATTACAAAACACAATCACAGTACCCTACTCAACTCCATAATTACTCAATATTTGCTTTATCCAAATTAGTTGAGTGCAACAACTTCATGTAGCTATATATTCAGCCTCGATCATGGACAAAGAAATAGAATTGTGTTTCTTACTTATCTAAGCTACAAGATTAGTACCAACGTAAAAAAAAAAAAAAACATCTCAATGTGCTCTTTCTATCATCGGCATGCCCAACCCAATTGATATCAGAATAGTCGCTTAGATCAAGATTGGAATCTATAGTGCCATTAACATATCGAATGATACTTCTCACAGCACTAAAGTGAGATTCCTTAGGATCAGCTTGAAATCTTACAGAAACTCCAACAATAAATGTTATGTCAGGTCTATGGCAGTAAGGAAAAATAAACTAACTTTTATACTTCTATATAGAATTTGATAAACACTCTTACATGTAGGATCACGACCTAACTTAACACTCGTGCACATGGATATTCTAGTGTATTTCTTGCTATGTAGCCCAAATTTCTTGACTAGGTGTTTGGCGTACTTTAATTGAGATATGAACAACCCATCATCAGTTCACTTTACTTGAAAAATAAGAAAGAACCTTAGTTCACCCATCATGCTCATCTCAAATTCTTGCTTAATGCATTCAATGAATTTATGAGCAAGGACATCAATAAGGGAATTAAATATGATATCATCAACATATATTTGTGTTATGGTGATGATTTTTTCAATATGTCTAATGAACAACGTTCTCTCTACACCATCTCTAGAGAACCGACATTCAATGAGATATGCAGTAAGTTCATCATACCAAGCTCTAAAAGTTTGTTTAAGTCCATATAAGGCTTTTTAAAGCTAATTGAAAACTTAGGATCTATGAATCCTTTAGGTTGTTCAATATAAGCCTCTTCTTGAAGTATTCCATTCAAGAAAGCACTATTGACATCCATCTGATATAACTTGAACCCTAAAGTACAAGCTACTCAAGAAGAATTCTAATGGATTCACAGCGAGCTCAGGCAAAAATGTCTCATCAAAGTCTAGACCCTCTACCTGAGTGTAACCCTGGGATACTAACCTAGCCTTATTCCTAGTTATAGTACCCTGATCATGAATCTCATATTTAAATATCCACTTATTACCAAAACATTAGAATCCTTAGGCATATGTACCAAATATCATACATCATTTCTGATGAATTGATTCAACTCTTCATGTATTACATTTACCCAATATTCGTCGCTAAAGGCTTTTTCAACTTTCTTAGGTTCAACTTGGGATATAAAACTAGCACAAGATAAGTTATTTAGAACTCTCTTAAGTAGTTTTATCCCCTTTTCTAAATTCCCGGATATTGACTATATGATGATTATTATTAATCCTAGATGAAGGTTCCCTAGGTATTATGGATTTATCAACAGATGATTGTTCCATATGGAGTTTGGACTTATTACTAGAAGGTGGTTCCCTAGGCGATTTGGAACTATTGCTATATGAGGGTTCCTTATTTGGTAGATCCATACCTTTAGGTGAGGCAGGGGTTCAAGGTTAGGGTTTTTTTAGGCTCAGTATCAAATACAGGCTCTTCACCTACTTGAACTAATTTCTCCAAATCATCCGAATTCTCCTCCTCACTTAAGGCATCATCAATCACAACATTTATGGATTCCATCACAACACTTGTATATGAGAATTATACACAAAAGAGACCCTACTATTTCTAGAGTAACTTAGAAACACCCATTCATCGCTCTTAGAGTCAAACTTTCCTAGATTTCTCTCTCTCAAAATGTAGCACTTGCTACCAAACACTCTAAAGTATTTGACAGTAGACTTTCTCCCATTCCAAATTTTATAAGGTATCTTATCCGTTGGGGTCTAAGGTAAACTGGGTTCACTATGTGACATGTATTGCTAATTAATTTACCCTAGAAATGTAATGTTAAACCCTTGTCATGAAGCATGGCTCTATCCATTTCATGAAGTACTCTATTTTTCCTCTCGACTACTTCATTTTGTAGAGCAGTGATCGGTTGAAAGAACTCTTGCTGAATTCTTTCTTCCAAGTAGAGAATTTTGAGACTAGAGTTTTCAAACTCTCTATTATGGTCACTCATAATTTGGGTTATGGTAGAATCCTTTCATTCTTAAGTCTCTTACACAAAGACCTAACTAGGTCATAAACTTCTAATTTTCCTTTCAATAATTCAATCATGTGAACCTAGAATAGTCATCTACCACAACAAGGAATAACGTCTGCCACCCAGACGCTCTATCCTGGATGGTCCCGTTAAATCCATATGGAGTAATTCTAAGGGCTTGTTTGTCAAGATGTAGAATTTTGCTTATGATTAACTCTCAGTTGTTTACTTTGTTGACGTGGTCTAAAAATAGTATTATGAATCTTATCAAGTTTAGGTAGACCACTCACAAGTTCCTTTTTAGACAACTTAGACAAACTCTTATAATTCATATGACCTAATCTTTAAAACCAATGTTCAGCCACATTGATCTTATCATTGCAACACATATAATTGGAAGTATATACAACTCCATAATAACTGTAAGAAATTCTATTTCTTTCTATGACCACGTTACCATTAGTATCAAATACAGTGCACCTTTTTTTAGATAAAGTAACCTCATAAACAGCATCACATATTTGACCAATGCTAAGCAAGCTAGACTTTAAACCTTTCACATAAAGCTCATTAGAGATAGCATGCAAGTTAGATATATGGACAGTACATTTACCAAGAATAGGCGCAGTAGCACCATCTCCAAAGGTAACAGTTCCGTCTTTCCAATCATCAAGATTTGAAAACGACGCTATATCTCCATACATATGCCTACAACATGCACTATCAAGATCATGATAGAATTATTTTTAGTTTTAAGTGTGACATGTACAATCTAATAGTTCAATTGTTGACCATAATCTACAAGAGCACTCTTCTTAATGCGGACCTTCCTAGAAGTAGAATTAATCCTAATCAACTATGTCATCATCTCTATTAAATGACTAACCTGAATAGTAAGGAAGTTAACATTGCTAGAGATATCTTGACATCTACTCATATTCAAGAGTTTGTGACACAGGCCTTGTGTGTGTCCTAACTCACTACAATAGTGATATGTAGGGATAAACTAAGGTCCGAAACTATGTAGTTGCTTATGTTGGTTTCTAGGTTAGTTGGTCATACGTTGTCTAGTAGGCCTCTATCCTAAAATACCCTTGTTATTGGGTTCAAGATTTGCAACATTTCTAGGCTGGTTGGTGGCTGGGACAAAAGTGGTCTTAAAAGTACTACCAATATTATGATCAGTCTAATTATATCCAAAACCTTCATATTACCAGCAGGCTTGTTCATCTCTAAAAGATTATCAAGTTTATAAAAACCACTTAAGAAGGAATGAAGTTGAGTATTGGATTTCTCAAGTTCGTTTGTTTTTCACCTTAGTCTCTAAGTTCTAATTGACTAGTTTTAACTCACCAAAGCTTTTGGTAGACTCTTGGAGGTCAGAAATAAGTCTCTCTCTAGCTTAATTTCATTAACCTTCTTAAGGACGGCTCTATTGATCTTTTTCACCTTAAGACTCTTGTGGAATAGTTGTTCATAAGTCTCACGAATATCTTCCTCATCTTCGGATTCTACCTCAGTACCCTCCCCACGACCTACATTCTCGACCTTTTCACTATCCTTATCTTAATCACTTTTAACTATAGATGCGAAGGTCATATAGTTTTTATTGTCCTCATTGCTAGAGGAATCACTCTGGTCACTAGAATTGGACTCCTCGTCAATGAGTGATACAGCCATCGTCTTACCCTATCCCTTATTTAAGTTCTTCCTATAGCTGGGAAATTCATTCATATTGTAGCGAAAACCTTGACACTCAGACATCTAACTAATTGAGATTTCTTGCTCAACATCCTAGTATTGATCTTCTCACATTTGTCTTTTCTAAACTTACTATGAATACCCTTATATCTCTATTAAGGTTTCTTTTTATACATAAAGACTTTTGAAATTTCTTAACGAAATAAACTATATCTTCATCCCTAAGAGTCTCATTATTAGTAGACTCATACTCTTCTTCCCTTAAGTGTTCAAGGCTATAGATTTTTTCTTCCTAGGTTGAGATATAGTGAGTTCATAGGCTTGGAGAGATATAACTAGTTACTCTATCATAATTGTATCTAAGTCTTTGTTTTCTTCAATAGTTATGATCTTAGGTATAAACCTCTCATGTAAGGATCTAAGAACTTTTCAAACAATCTTAGTTTTAAATATTTTCTCACCTAGGTTGAAGCTGAAGTTAACTATGTCATTCAACTTCGTATAGAAATTATTGAATGATTCATCATCCTTCATTCTAATTTCTTCAAATCTAGTGGTCAACATCTCCAATTTGGAATTTTTATCAGTCTCAATTCCCTCACGTGTGGTCTCTAAAATATCTCATACCTCTTCGAAGGTTTCACACATAGATACTCTCCTAAATTCTTTGGGAAACACATCTATAAATAGGGCATGAAGGCCTTTACTATTCCAGTTGAACTCATCTAAGTCATTTTTAGAACAACTGGCAACTCAGTAGGGTTATCTATACCTGGTGGTCCATCCCTTTTCTACACATACCAAATTCTCTCATCTATAAATTTTAAGTAAGCTCTCATTCTAACTTTCCAGTAAGCATAATTGCTTCCGTCAAAATACAGAGGTATGAAAAGAGACTGACTTATCTAGATTAAGTTTGGGTCGGAAATCGAATTTACACTCATACCAATCAAAATAATGAAGTTCAACCCAACTAACACCTAGATGGGGTGAATAGGTGTTTTATGCAGAATTTAAATTTATTAATATTTAAAGCAACAACGTCACTTTAATTATTTAATCCAGATGAATTTCACATGCAAATCTAACCTATGTTGAATTGTCATAGTTTTTGATTTGCATAAAGTAAATAACACCAATAATTGATAACAGAGAAAAACTCCTTGTAGGATTAAATAAACTTTAGGCCCAAGTAAGTAAGAATTCATTATAAACGAATTAAATTACACTATGGTCTATACACAACTTACTCTAGTAGTCTCTAACTTCCTGACTGTAATCACCAATGAGCTTCTGAACTACGTACTCTTGCATCAACTTCTGCCTTCTGAAATCGTCTATCTCCCGTGGATCACCAAGTACAAACTCGTTCTTCTTCAACCGAAAATCTGATCACCTTTCTCAATTTTTAGAACTTTGACATATTATATGGAAGTGGGTGGTTTTGGTGTTTTGTTACTATGGATTTGATGTTTTCTCGATTTGGTTAAATCAAGAGAAATTATGAATTGATATAAGATCTTGAAAGAATGTTATCTCATGTAGAAATATGTTTAACCAACATTTTCATGAAGTGGGGTTTAGGTATTTGTAGTTTAGAGGTTTTTGGTAGGGTTCCCCAAATAACACTTGTGCTCAAGTTTCAGCTCCACTAATTTGAGCGCTCGAGCATCAGTTTAGCGACGGACTAGTATAGTTTCAACAACTCTTTTTCCTTATTCCATACTAGAACCCAAGGACTTCTAATTAATCTATACAACCTCCAAATTGACTCTTTGACTTTTAAAACTCTTTTATAACTATAATTTTATCTAAAGATTGTCAATAAATTTATAACCTAACATAATTGACCATAAAATTGTTGGAAATATACTCCTTTTTTTTTAATAAAACTACTAAGAACTTTCTCTCATCTTTCTCAGTAGTTTCATTGTTCTAAGGCCAAATATCCACTCTATGTTAAGAGTCAAGTCCAATGGCACTAGAAAAACTAGATTTAACAACAAACATGCCTGTACATGCCAACTCAATTTTTTGTATGAAGAATGTCCTCCCATATAAACCACCACCCATTCATGTGTCCTCACGCTCCTAATTGACAATGAACACCTATCGACCTAGTCACCAACATCTATCTGCCTAGTTAGCAAATTTTTACTTTAGTCAGTGCCACTCGAAATTGTCATCATCACCTATTATCCAAGTTAGCACCATCTGTCGTTCTAGTCAACAAAATGTTTCGTCCAAGTTAGCCACCACGTGTCTTCTAAGTCATGCCACATGTACTAGTTACTGTTACATGCCGTCCTAGTCAGCAGCATGGTTCTTCCTAGTCACTGCCACCTATTGTCTAGTCCCATCTTGCACGTCAGTATCATGATTTATCCTACTCATCTAACACATGTTCACCTTGTACACGTTCGCCTTTGCGCAGGTGGCCTTGACTCAGATGACATGTTTATACTTAAGAACAGATGTTGGTGGACTAGGACTTGTGTATATACGTGTCATACAACTCTGGGACACATGTCATGGAGGTAGATGACATGTGTGGACAAAATTAGACATGTTGTTCACGTGACATTCAGGCAAAAAACACATTGTCCTGGCACCAATTTATCAACATCAGTCAGTGCCACGTGTTTTTAGCTGGAATCAATTTTCTTAATATGACCAATCTGGTTCGGTATATAATCTATTAGGTTCATCCTTCAGACTAGTTCCATAGGTTTTTTTATGCCATCTTTCCATTTTTGACCTCTATTCTTTCTTTTTAAGTATAGTGCAATTTAATAATGTGCATAATTATTTCTTATAGATTTCATAATTCAGATCTTTAACCCCTTCGATCTATGAAAAAATCTTACGACTTTTGTCCATACAAATTGTTTTGGATTGGTCCACATATTTTCAGTGATTTCAATAAGGTTTATTAGCATAAAACGTTTCTACGTTTGACTATCAGTATGCAAAACATTCTCACGTTTCAAATTTTTTTCATTTTCACTATATTTCTACATTTCATTGTAGAAAACATCATTTTCATCAATTTTTATCCAATTTCTCAATTAAAAATTGTAAAATGACACATATACCCTCTTATTTAAATAACACAAAAGGAAAAGGAAAAAAAATAAATTGCAATCATACTCCCTTTTTTAAAAAAAAGTACAAATAAATCACAAATAAATTAAATCAAAAAAAGAAATTCTTCTTCTTCTCCCTTTCCCTCTCTCACTAACCCCCATCCCCATCCCCATCCCCATCCCCATCCCTACCCCTCATCCTCACCCTCATCATCACCATCACCACAAAATGAAACCAAAGAAAATACTAGAGGATGTAGAAATACTAAAAACCAATCTCTCATATTTTCTACTAGATGATGTAGAAATACTTAGATCGATTTTAGGATTAAACAAAAGAAGGATTTTCTTCTTGTTATTGACAATGACATTGTTCTTAACTTCCACAAACTTTATTGAATGGGACAAATTTTTTGCAGGTGGCACTCAAAGTACTTGTGATGGGGCACTACATCTCTTGAGAACCTTCATTTCTTGCCATCCGTTCACTTGTGCCTTTCTAGATAACTAGTCACCGCACTCAAACACCAATACCAAGAAACATCTTTTTAAAATCTACATCTAATCGAGTGCCAAAAGTGTAAAAAGAAGAAATCGTCTAAGAAAATGAGGAAATTGAAGGTTTGGTGTTGCGTGAAAGTGAAGATCAGCAGACACAGAGGTGAAAAATACAAAAAATTGAGACGTAAGAATGTTTGCACACTAAAGGCCAAATGTATGGACGTTTTGTGCTAATAAGCCCTATAGATCGTGGCTTGTCTTTCAATTTTCTCCCTTTTAGCAGATGTAAAATGATACCCCTTATTTGCAACTAATTCATTCCCACTTGGGCTCACACAAGAAAGGAAAATCAACTTTTGATTTATACAACAAGAACAAAGAAAGAGTGATTTAATTACATGAGGATTTGAAGGTGGTGGCTGGGTGATGCTGTTGGTGTCGCGAGAAAATTTTTAAAAGGTTGTAAATTTCTTGCAACCAATGAACCGTCGCCTTCGCCATGCTTACAACTGGACCGACCACCGTTTCCACTGTTTTCCATATCCCTTGAAGACAAACTTTTTTTCAGAACTAGAAAACTACCCCCAAAAATTTATGGAATTTGAAGGACCCAAAAGTACTTTTTTCAGTTCTTGGTAGGGGTGAGAATGAGAGTGGAAGAGGGAGAGGGAGAGGGAGAGGGAGAGGGGAGGAAGAAGAAGAAGATTTTTTTTTATTATCTTTTAGTTTAATTTATTTGGGATTTATTTGTACTTTTTCTAAAAAAAAATGGGAGTATGATTGCAATTTATTTTTTTTTTATTTTATTTTATTTAAATAAGAGGGTATATTTGTCATTTTACAATTTTTAATTAAGAAATTGAATAAAAATTGATGAAAATGATGTTGTTCACAATGAAACGAGAAATAGAGGTGAAAATTCAAAACTTTGAAACATAAGGACGCTTTGCACACTTAGAGAGATATGTAGAAATGTTTTATGCTGATAAGTCATTCAACAATGTCTAGCTTTTTTAAATGACAAAAATTATGATTTATCACTCAAAACGGTTCTTACACCAACCAAAGGTGTGGGTGAAACAAATGATAATTTTATAAGCGGATAGATAAATTTAGGAATCATAAATTCTTAATTGGTTCCAAAATACAAGTATTCATTCTTCAGTTTAGGTGATCGATAGAGCAAAGGAATTGTAGGACTTGTTGGCCCAACAGTATATATTTGATGTCGCGCATTAGTTTCAACTTAATATCCATTGCTTGAAAGAAGACTTGGGCTAATCTACCTTGTTTAAGCCCCATTATCCAAAATCTTATTTTTCTTCAAATTTAATTTCAAGCACACATACTTTTATACGTAAATTCAAAAATTTTACTTTTTTTTAACCACACATTCTCAAAAGAAAAAAAAAAAAAAAAACTATTTTAGAACTCATTTTAACTTAAATATGGGGCTCAACCAATATAAATTTTTATTTCGTCTCTAAAATACATGCTATACCAACTCAATTCATAATCTTTAGTTAATTCAATCCCCATTTAATATATTTGGCTTTCAGGTATAGAGAACAATGGTGCAGAACTTAACCCTCCTCCAGGATTTCAAGAGGTTTCAGAGGAAGCAAATGGCACAGCTAGCGAGGATAATGATGCACAGACAGATGCTTCATCGAAATTTCATGACCAATTATCCCCTTCAAAAGGTTAATTACAATAATTTCACGTACATCGTGATCAAGAAAACTGCATATAGTATTATTTCGCACCTGTTTGATGCAAGTTGTGCTGATACAGTTCCTAGCCAAGAACTAATTAATTCTTTCAAACTTCGACAGGCGAGGTAGAGGAAAGGGAGTCATGTTTGGACTCAAAATCTAATTTAAATTCTGAGCCACTGGAGCATGTTAATATTCCCGATGAATCTCAAGAAGAAAACGAGTATTTATTATCAAAAGAGAGTAAGGAAACTAGGGAAGTGAGTACACCATGCCATGTTGAGGAGAAATGCCATTTGATTGACACCAACATAGTACCAAATCTTAATGTAGAGAAAAATGACTTCGAGGTGAATGAAATGGCTTCGCTTGAGGATGCTATATTGGACACAAGTACTCAAAACGAAAATTCTGCAGCAATTTCTGAACCACCAAATGAGTATTTGGTCATTCCTGAAGAGATGACACCAACGGTGAGTGAATTAGGCAATGGAGAGAACACGAGCTACTATGGCGAACGAACTCAACCTTTGGATAAAGAAATCAATCAGTTGGTGAATACCAAGGCAGATCAATCTGAGACGAGGATTGAATCCGAGAGTAAAGAAGATGAGGAGGAACATGCAGTCGGGATTAATTCCAGTTCTAGACCAGAGAAAGTTGATCATGGTGAGCAGACAGACAATCGTGATCAAATTGTCTGGACGGAATCCATTCCGAGTGCACACTTGAAGGAAACCAGTGAAATTATAAATATGTTGGTGGGAACTGAATTAGGTCCAACCAAAAAATGCATCGCCACCTGCAAGGAAAATGGAGACGAAGAGGCTACAAATGAAGGTATACTCGAAAAGGCAGTTCCGGGAGATGAAGAAAATGGCTACGAAACTGATAACAGGGTAGACGTAGAAGACGCGCAAGAATATAATGGCTGTGAACAACTAGTTCGTGAATGCTCTATTGCAAATGTCAGCTATGCAATCAATGAAATACCAACAGGGCATTCACTGGATAATACTATGAATCGAGAAAATGAACTTGCGCAAAGTGTTGAGACTAATTATATTCCTTCACAAGGAGGTGTAGGCGATTCACTGGGGCTCAGAAAGTCCCCAAGTTTTGACTTTGGTGTTTCATTCGATGTTAGGTCCGAAGAATCTGATCAAACTCCATTACTATATCAGGACAAGACTGCAATTCGAAGCTTTTCAAGCTGTGCGACTCTGATTAGAACCTCGTTACAGTATGATGAGGATGTGGAAGTGGAAGAGAAAAACATAAGATTAATGGAAAGAAGCAATTCAGAAAATTCCGGATCTACATTTCTGAACGCGATCAAGAAAGAAAAAAGGGCTACTGCAATGTATACAGAAGAAAGAGAAGAAAACAATGGTGTGGATAAGAAGGGAGATAAGGATTTGCAGGCACTGGAATCAAATTCTCCAAAGGGAAATGTGAAGCGCAGGCCTAAATCTTCCATTTTCACTACCTGCATTTGTTGCACAGCAGCAATCAGTTAATCAAATCTTCATGCATGAACTTGTTCTTCGGCTCCCTTTTTATGATTTTCCTGGGAAAGTCAAATCATTTATACATGTGTGAGCAATTCTTGATGTTTTTATTTCTTTTGGTTTGTTTCTGTTTCGATTCCAATTCTGATTGTTTTTTCCTTTTTTTTTTTTTTTTGCTTGTACGTCACCTTTTTGGCTGGGAAATTCTTGAAGCTTGAACAAATTGTTGCAGAATTCCAATGTAAACTAATTGACGTGAAGATATATATGTTGATGAGCTAACTTAAGATTGGAAAACTGTCTTATTGAATATTATAATATTATTATATATATCTTTAATATCCNTTTTTTTTTTTTTTTTGCTTGTACGTCACCTTTTTGGCTGGGAAATTCTTGAAGCTTGAACAAATTGTTGCAGAATTCCAATGTAAACTAATTGACGTGAAGATATATATGTTGATGAGCTAACTTAAGATTGGAAAACTGTCTTATTGAATATTATAATATTATTATATATATCTTTAATATCCGGAACGATTCTAGGCTTCGTTGTGTGGTAAGCAAAGACTTGATAAAAGTCGGTACCATCCGTTGAGGACAAATTATTTTGTTCATTTGTCAAGGTATGATAAGGTTTTCCACGTTGTATGAAATTAAAGCACATGCTCTACTGTTTGTGCAAGCCCCATCAATTCATTTGTGTTGCGGTCTAGTGATCTTATTCGACAAATGCTTCACACGTTAGTTGAGCTGGCAAATCTTTTGATTGAACCCAAAAGAAAAGGATAATTTGTACATGGGATCCCAAACCTTTGAAGATTGCAACAAAGAAATCCTGATTCATTGATTTCTAACATTCCGAGTTTCAAATCTTTCATACTTCAAGTCCTTTTGTGACAAAAATGGTTGGTTAGACAGTTAAAACGTCAGATTTCGAACAAAATGACTATTGTAACCTTAGTTTGATTTAAAATAATAAAAAGAATAAAAGAATAAATGGAATATCAATTGATAATTAGAGAATGAACACTATAAACCAAAGCAAGAAATCATCTTTCCTTTCAATAATGGAATTGGCACGAAAACTGGATTGTACAGTGCTCAGATCAAACTCAAACCACAAGAAAAATCCAACACCAGACTATCCCAAAGAATCTCGTGCCACAACCACGAAGGCATCACCCAAAATGAGGTCTCGCAAACAGGGTGTGAGACTGTGTAAGCAATTATATAACCCTAA
>CAIGRN010002708.1:0-25360 GCA_903798345.1 Fraxinus anomala | reverse complement strand
ACTTGAATTCTACGTCAGAAATCGCTTCATCACTTACAAAATTCTCTGCTATCTCTGATTGCCTCCCACGATTTGCAGTTGAATTACCATTACCATGCAACTTCTCCCAATCCCTCTTGATGTGTACTTTCTTCTTGTAGTAAAAACAGACTCTATTGCTAAAATTCACCCTTGATTTTCCCCTTCGCTAATCACCACAAATCACAAGAGCTTCATCATCTCTGGAACCAGCCCTAACCAGATGCTTTATCTTCTCCTTTAAGAACAAGGTATCATACATGTCTTCAATGGTGAGTGTATCACGACTGTATAGAATCGTGTCCCTAAACGACGAAAAAGAACCAGACGACGAGCACAACAGGATTAAGGCCAAGTCTTCTTCATTATATTTTACATCTAACGTCTCCAGATTAGCGACAATCTCCTTAAACACGGTAAGATGATCTTCTAATGATCAACCTTCTGCCATAGATGAGAATAAAGCCACTGCTTCAGATGCAATTTGCTGGTTAGACTTTTGGTCATGCACAATTGCTCCAATTTCAACCACAATGCACTTGTTGTCTTCTCCTTCAAGACGTCCTAAAAAATGTTGTTAGATAGATAAAGATGAATCTGTGAGAGTGCCTTGCAATCCTTCTGTTGATTTTCCTCTGTTGTTTAAGTTGTGGACATTTTATCAAATTCCAACAAAGCATCATCCAAATCCATCCGCACCAATATAGCTCTCATCTTCACTTGCCACAACGAAAACCTTGTACTGCTATCCAACATCAGAATATCATACTTCATGGTAGCCATCGATATCCAATACCTTAAACAATCAAATCCTTGCTCTGCGGAATTGCTGAACCTTGGCTCGATACTACTTGTTAGGAATTTAAAGAGGTGTTATGGCGCGATATGAAGTATAGATCGCACAAATAAATAAGCAAGAATAAGATTTAAAAGAAAAGCAAACAAGAAGATGAAATTGGCAGATGAGCCGAGTATTTTATTAATGACAACCAATGGAGAGAAAATACAACTTCTACAATAATGTACTATAAAAATAAATGAAGAGTCTAATATTTATAAGAGATATGTCCAAACCCTAGAATAAACCTAAAATATGAAAACTATGTCAAAAATCGCGTAAAATCGAAAAATAAGGAAAAAGATATGTGGCCCATCGCTCCCCATTTTTTTCTTCTTGGACCCTATTTTCAAGCTCAATACTCTACAATGCGAAGCCCTAGACCCAATTTGGACTGGATTTGGGTCACCAAACCCAACAGTTTTACCTTTTGCAGATTGGAACAATAGACCGCCACATGAACAAGGAAATAGTAGGGACTTCAGCAGGCGGCAGCGTCGCCCGTGGCAGCCTTTTGTAAGTCTGTTATTAAAAAAAAAAATCAATTCTAGAAAGTTAGTGGGTCACGTGCCCCCACTGTGACCCACTCCAAATCTGCCACTGCGTAGGACAAGGTCAATGTTCAGTGGTTCAGCTGTTGATTCACCTTTTCCACCAACTATTGAATAATTCAACTTCAATCAGTACTTATTTATCAAAATTGTAGTTACTTATTTATCAAAACCAAACTTTATTTTTTGAAAAATCGATTAAGAGCACTCTTGTTTGTGTTTCTATCCCTCTTTTTACAAATGAGCACCAAATCTAGAGGCTTCAAATGAAGCTCCAAAAACCAATGTGAAAATGCCTTATTCTATTGCTATACACCTTTTTATGTATAAACCTCACTGGAGTATTTTCTCGAACTACCCTGTTGAGCGGTTTAAGTTAGATGTCGCAAAAGACCAGGTCATCAAGGTTTTTCTTGGTTACTAATACAAGAACGTGCATGAAATGGGGGTAGCCCATGGGAGTTGATTTTGAGGTTGATTCCTATTCTTGATTATGAGTTCTATGATAGATTGTACTAGAGTCATGAGCTATAACTTTTGGGCAATGTGTTAACAATTTCCTACATCAGTTTATTAGAGCACAACCACATTCTTGATGGAGAAGGGTTTGGTGTTCATGAAGCCCTCATGGATGAGATGGTAGCGAGAATACATGACACAAATCTGCCAATGAATCGATTTGTTAGAGCAACAAATGGATTTATTTAAGGCACAACAATGGGTATTGTGGATGCCTTTGGATTTTGGAAGCAGGTGGCATGAGGGAGGCGACGATACTGATCAATGCGACACAATTGTGGGTGTGGATGGTATCTCTATGGGAAGAGGACTTCGATCTCGAATGACGAATGGATGTTGATTTAGGTGAAGATTACAATGGTCCACCAATTTTGATGAGGAGTTCAACATTGAGATCCTCGAGAATTGGTCTGATCTAATTGAACAACAAGGTGGAAGAGATATTCACGCTACATGTTGTTCAAGACAACAGAAAGTATGAATTGGAAGGCGAGTTATTCAAGCGTTCTCTTGGTAATATGCAAATGATATATGGAAAAAAAATTCTGATTTGGCACAAGAAATAACTGCATTCACATCATTGGACTTGGAGGACTTAAGTCAAGAGACCCGTTTTGAAGACTAAAGAATCTTGACATCCAATGGAGATATTTTGGGATGGTCAACTGGTCTAATAGAAAAACTAGGTGAAGGCATGTGCTTGTGGAATTATTCTTACTTATATTATCCATATGATTGTGATAAATCAAATGGCACATTCGGTTGCAATGATGACTCCAACCTATTCAAAATTCTGAAAAATATCAAGAATATGTTTTAAGAGAGGGGGAAGTATAATTTGATTTTTTATCTAGATATTCGGACTCTAAGGTTAGAGAACCAAATGATTTTTTCCCCACCCTTCAAATGAAGTTTCTTAGTTTACGAGGGATTATGTCTTCATTTGAGGAACCTCTTAATGTTTCAAGGAAGTGGAAGAAATTTGCAATATTGTGACGAATCCTTGAAAAAATTATTTGAGCAGAAAATTTTTCACTTTATTGATATGGGCAATACGTCTTTAAAAGTTGATGTCTTAATTGACTTACTTTTTAAGTTAATTTTATCTTATTATTGTTGGCCTCTTTTAATAATTCTTAGAAGATGAAGGACCTGAGTGTCATTTTTATTTTAGCTGCAATTAGGTTTCCATGTTGTAAGTGAGCAGGCGATGGTTCATGGAGATTGAATTTTGTTTGATTAATAAATATTAAAATTTTGAGAATTCTTCTCCAATTTCGATACAAATGATATTCTTGGGCAAATCAACTTTTCATGATCATGCATTATTTTTCTTGCCCACTTTTTTATGCTTTGATTGGTATCAAAACTGGAGGTTCTATTTCTAGTAGACGCTGGAGCATTCCCGTTGATAGGTAGATAATGCAAAAACATGCTTGAAACGGGAGTGGCCCAAGGGAGTGAGCTTGGGTAGATTCTCTGGCTTGATTCTACGTGATATAGAGAGTATTGCATTAATGTTATGAGCTATATGTTTTGAGAAAAGTGATGACAATTCCTTACATCAGTTGAATTCCCAAAAAAATAGATTGGTGACTGTTAAAACTATGGTATTTTCTATATAATGCCAATGAAACAATATGTGAAATAGGGTTTTGTTATGTGCAATCCTGGTTTGGACAAGCATGGGATGAATAAAAAGGTACAAAAGGATTACAATGAATAAGTAAACCATGTAGGTTATGGCCTCTTAAATTGGTGACAATAACAACTTGTGATATTTGCTATAAAATGCCTGATGAACCAATTAAATTGGTGGTTCTTCAGCTTTCTGATGGCATCAGTGAACACATTATCCCTAATGTACGTGTAACAGTAGTCATCATTGGAATACTTTTATTTGGGGTTTCTAGATTACATTTTTAGCCTTTTCATCTTACAAAACACTATGATGGAGATTCATTTTATGGCGCTCCTAGATATTTGAATAAATGTTGCATGACCTCTATTAATTTACCATGTTGGAATAGACTTTAATTCTGAAGATGGAAGGTCAAAGATACATTGTATCCCAACTCTACAACTTATCATGTATCTGATATAACCCTGTCTGACCTTTTGCATACTTAAGATTTAGCATCATTATCTTTTATTTTGTAATGTCCTAAGGTAAGATGGAGCTTTGCCTTTGATGAAAGGCCAACCAATTGCTGATCTGGGCCTCGTAGAAGTTTCAAACTATACTTCTAGACTTGCATTCTCATGTCATAATATAAATTGAAATTGATCTATTAATTAATATTTGCAAGGGCACTCCTAACTGTACTGTGAGAAAATGGCCTTAAGGAATTGCCGCTCAGGATTCTGTGTCATATCCTCTGCTAAAAATCATAATGTTATTACATAAACTTTCTCTGCAAATATTATTCTATATTTGAGTGTAGCCAACGCTCTCGCCCATCTAGTATATTCAGTAACGTATAGGCGGTGTATGTTCCTTCCTGCCTGGCGAAACCATAAAATAGATCATTATAAAAGTTTGAGCTGCTAATAAAATAAGCATGACGTTATGCAGCATTTATCTGGAAACTNCTTTCTCTGCAAATATTATTCTATATTTGAGTGTAGCCAACGCTCTCGCCCATCTAGTATATTCAGTAACGTATAGGCGGTGTATGTTCCTTCCTGCCTGGCGAAACCATAAAATAGATCATTATAAAAGTTTGAGCTGCTAATAAAATAAGCATGACGTTATGCAGCATTTATCTGGAAACTGTATTTTGTTTAATTTCTCACTCAGCACCAGTACATTGATTAGTTGGGCTTACTTGAAACAGGTTTGGGGCAAGTTCAAATGAAAATGGGAGACCTGAGAAGCGCCTCATCAAATTTCCAGAAAGTCTTGGAGGTGCAGCCTGAAAATTGTGAGACATTGAAGGTGAGCAAGTAACCATTTCAAGAGTGTCATCTAGTTTGAGCGTTTTCTGTATTTATTTGAACAATGAAAAAACTAAAAAGTTCATTTCCTTCATTTAGGTTCTTGGACACATATACCTTCAACTTGAGCAAAAGGAAAGGGCCCAACAACTTCTGAAGAAAGCTACCAAAGTCAATCCTCAAGATCCCAAGGTAGCTATTATGTTTGTTTCTCCAGTTTTATGATACTCCATCCATCTCATAAAGATAAATTTGCTTTCTTTTTTCGTATCCCAAATTATATGCTACTTTTCTTATTGAGAGTATGGTTGAATTCTTAGTTTTCTAATAGGCGCCTAATTAATGTGTCTTATTATAAACAAATATAAATTTCTCATATTTTAATAATTATTTAATATAAATGTGTATTAGGAAAAAACTTATGTCAAATTGATACTTTCAACTATATTAATTATATTTTCTTAATTTTGAATGAAAATAGAAGCAAATTATGATGTGACGAGATTTAATTGGATCAAAATTTCATCAATCAAATAATTTCACACTTACATTTTGGTACCTCATTATTATGTAAGATATTATGTAAATAGTTATCTACAAAAAGTAGCACTTTTCTTCTCTTTCTTTTGCCATCCAACACCTATAGATGACTCTAAACCTAAAATAAGTTCTATCTGAAAGATGGAAAATTCATTAATGAATTATAAATTACAGAACCATAGAGTCAATATATAGCTTAAAACAATTTAGACAAGCCGTAAAATTTGAGTTTCCATGTACTTCAGCTTGACCCCGTCAACTATCTTTACGGAACAGAGGAAGCAATAATATAACTTGTATTAAAGGTGTACAATATAGTAAATTTATATTTACGGGAAATAAGTACGCAATCAAATTAAAACAATTTCTCTCTAATATGAATATTGAACCAAAGTATAAGGTGACGGTGATGTTTTCACAATTGTGTACAATAGCAATCTGTAATTTAGTTGAGCCACTTAACCTCATCTATTAGGAAAACATAGTTGCTTCATCATATGAAATGGCTATTCTGTTATTCAGTTTCAATTGGATTTTCTTTCAAGCGCTAATAAAAATGAGCTTGGATACTTTTGTGTTTGCATTTGGTTGGTTATTATAATTTCTAAGAGATGCAATATTTATGTTAAAAACAAACTAGGTTTCTGGTTTTATGTTTTTATTCTTTTATTTATGTGGCCCATGTTTGAGCCTCATTATCTAAAATCTCATTTTTTTTTTCTCGAACTCCTTTTCAACCAAACATTCTGTCAATAAAATATTTTACACGTAAATTCAAAAAAATTTCTTACTTTTTACCACATATTCTCCAAAAATCACTACTACAAAACTTATTTTCAACAAAAAAATGGGACTCAAATGTAGACTTAATAACAACTTTCATCTATTTGAATTACTGCATATATGTTTTTATAGATTAGTAATTATTACTTAGGCTCATTGCTGCTACTTGTACAATTGATACTCATTTAATTGCTATAATATTATCTAACAATTTTGGTGATTTTGTTACTTTTACAAGGGCTTCCTTCATAAAATAGTGCTCTATGATTATAATATTGGAAGTTCCAAAGTGTTTGTATACATTGGAAAGAAGAATGTCCAACCTTAAGAAATGAGAATTTTGTTTGGATCAAAATTTAGAATGCACTATTCAGTGTTACGCTTACTACTAAGTTATAATTATATTGAGATTGTGTTCCTTACTTTTGTCTTCAGCAAGAAATTCTGAAACGAAAATGACAATGAGTGTCTCTTGATTTCAATAATTAGACTAGAATTGGGACTTCAAATAATTTAAGTAGGATACCTATATGGCTAGATCAGGATTTGTATGTAACAGGAAATGTTTTTATTTCTAATTTAAATCATAAAATAATTTTCCAAGCCAAAAATGAAAAGAAAACAATATGGTCAATACGAAAAATTTACCCTTTATCGTTATCTGACATCTTCAATACAACCCATGAATTTTTAATGAGTTACAGAGGAATAATTAGGATATGATGATTTTACCTCACACTGTATTGCCCTCCATGCAAACCTGTTAAACAGAAGGAGTCATATTATTAGATGTCAAAATAAATTACAGAGACTAAAAATAAAGTACAAAACCATGGATATTGTAACCCTAATAAAAGAGACGGTGAAACTATCTGTAAAAAAGAAAATACATTACTATAATATCCTAAAACGACATGCATCTTGCAGGCATTTCTTGATCTGGGAGAGCTGCTAATTTCAACAGACGAATGTGCTGCTTTAGATGCCTTTGAAACCGTAAGGACCTTCCAACATTTAATATATTTTGGTCAATTTCTGATGAGTAAAACTTCTGGCATTTTGAGTAAATCTTTTCGTTTATACCCTGGGTTTGATTTATTTATTCTTACATCATGTCGCTCTTGTACCATAAACGTTTAATATTGGTTTCACGTTGTCACTACTGCAAGCGAGAAACCTGAAACTAGTGCAATATGACTACTTTAATATGAAAACAGGGGAAACCACCATAGCAGATTGCCTGTAGTAGAAACAAAGTAAAAAAAAGGGGAAACAGAGTTGAATGAGAGAATAGAGATGAACAGAAGCTTTATTTTTCTTCAAGATTTCCTTCACTATTTTTTCATTACACAATTTAGGACATACAAAGCTATTTATACAGACTCCAAACACACTACAAAATTACAAATTTAGCCCTCATTTTTTGACACATACTTTGACTTTCTACAATAAAACACATTACACAATAACAGAATCTTTCTATGTTTACCAAACACATTATCAAAGAAATACTGAAGTGTCTGCTTTGAAAGAAATTCTCTTGCCTTATTTTTAACTCTCTCAGAAACTGCATTAGACATCTCTATGTTCTTTTTCCATTTATGGGAGGGTTGGAGAAGGTTGCTGAAATAATTTACTCTAGCTTTGTCTTCTCAGAGAGTTTTCAACCACTGCACGTCAGTGCTTCCTCTTATTACTGTCATTTTGTTGTTTTGGACAGGCTCATAATCTTCTGAAAATGGGGAATGAGGAAGTGCCAATAGAGCTTCTCAATAATATTGGGGTTCTCCATTTTGAAAGGGGAGAGTTTGAGGTATTTAAATGTCTATAAGATAACTCCTTGAGTTTGATACAATTCGATGCTGGTAAATGTTACCACAAGTAACCATAAGTCCTCGTTTACTTACCAGATTGCTCGAGAAATGTTTATGGAAGCTCTGGGAGATGGCGTGTGGAGTAACTTTATTGATTCTAAAACACAATCCAGTTTTAAAATTGTGGAACAATCCAATTTATTTAATAGAGCACAATATCCAACTGGTGTCAGCTCGTCTCTCCGTCAACACACGGAGTTGCGACTATTTCATCGATTGGAGGAACAGGGTATATCTGTGGAACTTCCTTGGGGTAAAGTTTCATCACTATTTAACTTAGCCAGAGTATTGGAGAAGATGCATGACAGTGAAGCTGCTAGCATTTTATACCACCTCATATTATTTAAGGTAAGCGCCATTGTCGATAGATATCATTGGCAATATATTTATGACAATGAAGGTAAATGAGATGATTTAGAATTTGATCTTTTCCTATGGAAACGTAAGTACGCAGTATCACTTAGTTTTCCTACGAGTTCTTTTGTTTAAATGCCATAAAGATGCATTCATCCTGTCATTCTGATTGGTAAATCATACTGTAAAACTGACCGATCAGTTACTATATTATTGAAATTATTCTTTTAAGATTTTGAATTTGTGATATTCTCCCCCCTATTTTCATTGTGATGTATTCCCCCTGATTGAAGTATATAACTCTGTGTACTCTTCTAGACTTGATTCTGAATTTGTTTGGGTGGTATGTTTTTCTCCTTGGAATATTTTCTGACTTTTGTTATTATTTTCAGTATCCGGACTACACAGATGCTTGCCTGAGGCTTGCTTCCATCGCAAGAGCTCAAAATAATATTCAACTAAGTTTGCAACTGGTCGTTATATCCCTTCTAAAAATCTCCCCAAGTTATTCTTCATTTTCTCATACATGTTTATGCCTTTATGCTTTTGTTCATGCACGGATGTTTTTGTTCTTAGATTAGTGATGCTCTCAAAGTGGATGAAAAATGCCCAGATGCTTTGTTAATGCTTGGTGACTTGAAGCTCAAGAGTGACTACTGGGTCAGGGCAAAAGACATATTCCTGAGCGCCAAGGAGGCAACTGATTGGCAAGATTCTTATGCTACAGTTTGTCTGGTGTGTGCCAAATTAAATATTCTTCCACTTCTAAGATCTTTTGATTATTTATTAGCAATAAAAAAATATATCCCCAACCTGTTGAAAGTGTGTTTTCGCTATTTTCATATTAAACCTTTATGCTGTGCGGATCTGAAGAAAATTAGTTCTATCATGTATGTCCCGAAGTTTATATAGTCATTGTTGCTTCTAGTAAAATTTGTGAAACTTATGCATTTTCTTTGATATCTGCAAGGGAAATTGGAACTTCGAAGCTGCAAATCGCAATGAGAAAAAAGACAGTAAGTTGGAAGCCACACATTATCAGAAGGCAAAGGGCCTCTACACTAAAGTATGGCACATTATCTTGGAAACCACTATGTTGAATAGCTAGTCCTTTCCCACCCCCACCCCCCTTTTTTTCTGGCAGTGCATATGATAATGTTGGACTTGTTAGCGTTTAGTTCATACTATAACTAGAGAAGTTCTCCTAGATTGTTTTATACTCACGTAGGTGGCGTGGTTGGCATTTTTTCATCATTATCTATTTCTAATTTCATTTTTAAGCCCATGCTAATGTTTATCCAGATATGCAACTAAAATACTCCATGTACCAGGTTCTGTTACAGCAACCTGATAACCTGTATGCAGCAAATGGTGCTGGAATGATATTTGCTGAAAAAGGTCATTTTGACGTGGCTAAGGATGTATTTACACAGGTCTGATGAACTTGTTATGTGTTATTCATGATTGAGAGAAAGGTTTTACACTTGTTTTGAGTGTCTTATGCTCTATCTCTGCAGGTTCAAGAAGCTGCGAGTGGAAGTTCTAATGTCCAGATGCCAGCTATCTGGATCAATCTGGCGCATGTTCACTTTGCTCAAGGCAATTTTGCATTGGCTGTGAAAATGGTTTGTTTGTGTTTTCTTTAAAATTTATTACTCAGATGAATATAAACTGTCTTAATTTCGTATACATTTTGAAATCTGATTACGTTTTGCAGTACCAAAACTGTTTGCAGAAGTTCTATTATAATACTGAGAGTGAGTTGCTTCTCTACATAGCACGTACACATTATGAAGCTGAACAATGGAAAGACTGCAAAAAGTCTTTACTAAGAGCCATCCACTTGTCCCCTTCAAATTACACGTTTAGATTTAATGTAGGAGTTGCGATGCAGAAGTTCTCCTCTTCGACTCTTCAAAAGACAAAAAGGAGTGTGGATGAGGTTCGTATCTTTTAGCTTGATTTGTTTTTATTTGAATCATATGAACAATAAGTAATATTTTGTTTTGCATTCTCTTTAGAACTACTTCAACGATGATGTGTGCATCATATTATTTATTTAAGTGTTGCTTTTCTTACTTCCAAGTGCAAATGGATAAAATTTCTTTCTGCTATGGTTGCTATTATTTATCAGGTTACATGAAATTCAATATAGCATCTAAATTAGCCTTGCAAACATTTCCTTTTCGCATTTTGAGAGTCTCTCTCCCTCTCTCATTCTGGAACTTTTCCTGATGATGTAGGTGCGAGCAACTGTAACAGAGCTTAAGAATGCTGTTCGTTTGTTCAGTTTTCTGTCTGCAGGTTCAGACCTCTGTTGTCATGGATTTAATAAAAAGAAAATGGGAACTCATATTCGGTATTCCCAGCACTTGCTTCATGCTGCAAAATTACATAGTGAGGTTGCTGAGCGTGTTGAGCAGCAAAATCAGGAAAGAATAAAGGTTAGGCGCCAGATGGAACTTGCTGATGAATCTCTGAGAAAGGCAGAAGAGCAGAGAAAATTACAGGTCATTATCTGCGAATTTCTAGATGCTGTAAAAATTTTATTGTTTTGCATTTACTCACACAAAGTGCAAAGCAGTTGGAGAAAAAGAAACAAGAGGATGAACTGAAGCAAGTTATGCAACAAGAGGAACATTTAGAGCGTATCAAGGTAATAGTGAAATATTGTTGTGTTTCACTCGTATGTGTTCATTCAAGGTTCAAAGTTGGGCATTTCTTCAGTACCATTTCTTCTTTTGTTCAATCATTTTCCTACACATTCTCTTGGCCTTACAAATTTTCGTGCATGACTAGTAGACCTTTCCTTGAGATGCCACTTGTAATGTTAGTTACTGAATATATTACTTTAAAAATTTGGTCAGAGTTTAATTTGGCAATATATTACCAGAAATGTAGTTCCTAGAATTTTTTATCCATCTCCAAAATCCTTTTTTTTTTTTCCTATTAACATTTATATTTCCTTTTGGTAAGTTTTTGGATAAAATCCAGTAAAAGGAGTATTGATTACCCTGTTTCTTTGTTACATCCCATCAAGTAACAATCAATCACATTTGTTGGGTTTTGATATCCAATAAATTCAGGCAATGATGTTAAATCGGTTTTATTGGATTATACTTCATAGGCATCGGCCAATGATCGGCCAATGAGTGAAGTAAAATATCGACATCACAATTGAGGCGACCAATCCTACAATATTTCTGGACCATTTGAAGTAGCCTAATTTAGTTAGAGTTGCTCATGGTCCGGCCCATTTCCTTGGACGGCTTTGTTGGTTGATAGTCCATTAATTCTACCTTTTGGGCCTCTATTACCTTAACCTAAAGCCCACCATATTTGACCTATATATGTGATACCCGTTAATATTTGTTGTGTGTGTGGAAGTGTTGATAGCTGTGAGAAAATTAGAGAGTCATCGTTCCTTCTTGCTTTGTGCTTCCCGGTCGAGTGCCTTGTCTTCTCCTTTCTTCCTAGTCTTTGTGGCTGAACCTTTGAGGCTACATCACCTTCTACACCGAGCCCTGTGTGGGCAAAACCGAAGCAACCGGTTTGGAAGTTTGGGTTTGGGATTGGGTCATGCATTGTGGTGGTCGATTGAAGTAATTGAGCCCGGAAATCTTGGTGTTTGGAGTCCAAAATCAACAACATTCACATCCAGCACATATGGTTTTACAAAAATTCAAATGACTTTTGAGAACTTGTTTCAAACAATGATAATTGGTTTCTATTTTAAACATCAGTTCTCATCCTTTTCTCCCTTAAAATGTTTTGTTCTTGTTTTCTTTTTATCACTTCCTTCTAAATGGTTCAAAGCTTTTTTTACTTTTAGGAACAATGGAAGAGTAGCATGTCTGCTTCAAAACGGAAGAATAAGTTGCATACTGAAGATGAGAGTGGGCAAGGTGAAAAAAAGAGGAGAAGAGGGGATAAGCGGAAGAAGGAAAAGAAGATGCGTTATGAATCAGAAGAAGCAGAAGCTGCGGTGGGGGCTCAGGAAGAAATGGAACATGAAGATGCCACCTGTAAGTATCAAATGAATTACATTGAAGATCAAGTCAAAAACAATCCTCAAGATTTTCTTGCAGCAACTGGCGTTGAAGATTCTGATGCCGAGGATAATGCCGTAATCTCTCACTCTCTCTCCCTCCCTCCCCTCAATTTTCCTTACCCTGTACAAGTATGGAGGATAATGCCTTGCTGAGTTGCGTGTCATTGATCTATTGCTTGTCTTTTTAGCAGGCAAGCATTGCATCACTTCTTTGAATTCTTCACAATCTCCATTTTTACATCATTTATCATTCAGATTTCTTTATAATCCTACTCGGGATTTCAATTTCAGAGTTTCACTTCGTTTGAAGCCTTTTTTGATCTCTTCTGATTCCTGTTCTCCGTTATCATTTCTTTGATGAAGGCTGCACCTTCGTCAAGTGCCAAAGGACGAAGACGAGCATTATCGGGATCAGATGAAGAGGAGTCAATGAATGTTGGTGGAGCAGTTGAAGATGAAAAATAAATGCTGCCTGTAAATGTCAGTCTGAAACTGTTGTTGTGGTAGTAAAATAGTATTGTTATTTTTGTTGTCTGTCATGTGTTGATTTCAGTTTGAAACTGTTACGACTATAAAAAAAGATATTAATGTTATTTGTGTTGTCTGTCATGCGTTGACTTGACTGGGGATTATGATATGAAATTGTTAATGGGTTAAGTATTTTTGAGTTATTTGTCGAACATGTTGCTAAAAGCTATTTTTTATTTCACAAATTTTACTTCCTAATCGGAAAAGTAACTTTTATGCACAACCAAACATGCTTTATACAGCTCTTACAAGCTCATTTCCATTTATTACGTCATTTATATTATTCCGAATTATAAAAAGAAGTTGAAATGTCAAAAGCGAGGTTAATAAAAATTTCCACAATGTGCTGGTGTTTAGATACTCAAATTCTTGGTGTCGACTCCAAAACCCAGTAGCCGCTTTTGAAATCTTGAGGTGCTGGGAGTTGCGACACCAATCTCCATTGCAATATCCCATTTGCAATTTAAGGTACCTGTGTCATGTCGATACCTAAGTCCAATTTTACATAAATTCAGTACGAAACACCATTTTAAGCTTAATTGTAAATAAACATGCAAAGTACTACTAAGCCATAGTTCCATTACAAACTTTAGAAAAGTATAGTACTTGGAGAAGAAGGTTTAAAGTGATTCAAAACATCCTTCCTCCGTATTTCTTTTACTAGCCTTACACACTTAAAAATACAAAATTACTTCTTACTTATTATATAAAAGTGTAACGTGTGCTTCCTTTCATGATGTGGATATACATAGTATCATCGTTGATGCCTCCACGTCCATAATGTTATCCCAACATATCCATGCCTCGTCTTCTGAAGAGTAGAGATGAAACAGGGGTGAATACATAATTCATTGAATGAAATATGGTGTACATGTGATCGTGCTCTGGCCACTGTATGGTTTCTCATACCAAGCGTGGTTGATCCTCACCAAGACTTTTCAATATATTCTTTATCATTCTATTCGCTCTATCGCCTGTCTCATAATCGTAGCTCCCAATACAATCTTTAATTCTTGATTATTGAGGTATAGACCGAGGTATATGTAGTCTTAAAAATGGAATTTAGTTTGGACAACCATTTCTTGTACAAGATTGTAAATAATCAGATATGATTGCAAAACATATAATAATATGACATAGAGCATATATAACAAATATCTCTATATAACAATCATAATTCGTATGATCATCAATCATATAATCATATATATCACATAGACATGCTCCAGTCACATCATTAATTATAAGTCAAACATATTCCACACACACTGAAATTTTGAGATTTGCTCTAGCTTATGGTAATCAAAGTTTGCCTCAACCTATAATCGTAAGGGGTACATATGAAGAAGATTCATTCATTATTGGAAGAGCATGTACTCAGGTGTTGATACTTTAAAAAAATAGTAAAAAATAAAATAACACACAGGCTCATATTGGAGCAGGAGTTGATACCAGGTGTCAACATCAAAGGAAGGTTGATACTAGATGTCGATAGTAGAGGCAATCAATGTACTACGTGATGCTTTTATCGGAATAAGAAATCATTCATCAAGGTAAAAGTTTTAGCCACACAAAGATGGCTGCATAAAATTGTCGAAACAGTTTTCAGATTCAAAGCGCATTTTCAGCACATGTCCCGAGGTTCAAAATATAACTTCAAGATAATGCTTCGAAGAGTTCACGATATACCACTTGGTGCCTTCATAACACAAAAAGGTGGAATAACGAGGAAGGTAGTACAATCCAAAGATAGTAATAAGACATGGGTTCTCACAATTTGATGCAAGTTTAATTTAATTCCTCCTTTAATCATAAAAAAATCATGTAAATCTCATCCAATATATATTATAAAAATAGTAATAATTTTCAAGGTGTTACACTTGAAGACCAATGAGAGAATTAAAACACCTCTTGAAGTATTATTTTCTTTTTTCTTTCTTTCCTTCCTTCTTTTTATCTTCCCCCTTAATTTTCAAGTATCTAATTAGAAATTAAAATATGTATTTCTTCTCCAAGTTTCTTTCCTCATCAATGGTGTCCACACGGTCCTATCACTCTGACATGTGGCCTTTGACAAGGGTGTTGGCTCTCTCTGTATTTGTTTTTGTTATGCACAGAGAGTTTTTCTACGCTACTACAAAGAGCAAAAACTGATCTGCAGATTAGGGGCTTTAATTGTTATCGGCACATGCGTTAGTCATCTATTTTTAACCTTTGACAGCCTTGTTTTTTCCGCGCTACACCACAATTTTATTTTGAAGACCCATTTGCAACCAATTACTTGTTTTCCAACTCTCAAGTTCTTGTCTTTTACAGAGCATTAAGTTCTTCCTAAATGACCTTTCTTCAATTTGGATCTAGAACAACATCTTTATATTATTTTGGCTCAACAAGAGAGTGAATATTAGACATAAATGAACAATGACTCGAGAATAAAAATTGAAGGAGGGGAATACCTATCTGATGAACTTCTTATACGAGTAAGATAGCGAGGTTTTGAACCACAAGCTAGAGGGGTATATATCAGTGCTTGATTGCTGCAAATTCCTGCGAGAATAAGTACGCATAGGAGAAGGGCGCAAACGACACGTGGAATGATTAGAAACATCATTGGGCTCAGCAGCAGTAACTGCATCAATATGTACAAGTTCAGGTTTTGAAGGTGGCAAATACTTTGGAAAGCAATAATATGATATTTTTTCAAGGAAAAAACAACATGTCGTACACAAACAAGCAACATGTGTCTGGATGATGACAACAATAACCTTTATGACCAATGCCATACCCCATGAAAACCCATAATAAGGAACATGTTACCAATTTAGAGAGCTCTTTCTTAGGTTACAAAACAAAGCAAGCACATCCAAATACACGAAAAAAAAAATCATAATTTGGTTGATTTCCATATAGACGTTCATATGGTGACATACCCCAAAATTATAGATGAAATACAATTAATGCAACAAATGCAACAAAAAGTAATGGAAGTGAGCTATTTAAGTAATATGACAATGTATACGTTTAGCCACTCCATTTTGTTGAGGAGTATGCTCATAATTTGTGTCCTCAGAGTCAAGAAGATTTTTAAAACAATAGATAACTATTTGCCACCTGAATCACAACGGAAACATTTGGTAGTTGTGGAAAATTGATTTTTAACCATATCATTACATGTAATATAAATGTCATAACACTACAAGAAAAAGAGCTTTGCCGACCCAAAATTTGGTTGCTAAAAGTCCAATATTAGCCGGTATTGCCAATTCCAAACTAGAGAATATAGGTCGACAGCTAGTTGCCAAAAGCCAGCCAACCAAGTTTTCACCGATCAGGATACATTTTAGTTGAGAAAAATAGAGATTTTTACTTACCAATAACAAGTTGTTTGGGAATGATAGAGATTGTTGCTGACTATTTTTTGGGTTGGTAAAAGTCTAAACTAAGTTGGAAAAAATATAGGCTGACCACAATATTTGGTCGGGGAAAGTAAAGATAGAGATTTTAGTTGGTCGGAAATGATATAACTTGTTGCTGGCCATTTTTTGGGTCGGTAAAAGTCTAAATTAAGTTGAAAAAAATATAGGCTGACACAATCATTGGTAGGGGAAAGTATACCTTTGACCAAGAAATTTAAGTCGGGTAAACATTGGCTGACCATATTAGGTTAGTCAGGGAAATTTTCTATTTTCCGACCAAGGAAATGTAAGCTACTGAATTTGAACCTAATCAATCCACATTTCCCAACTATGGTTTTTGACGATAAATATGATTTTATTTAACCTGTGCAGTAATCAAAATTCTAAAGCAGATTGAAAGCCTAACTAAAACACAATGCTCCAACAAAAATAAAATCAAGGTATATCCTAAATCACAACGCAACAATCACAATTCAAAAGCCAACAAATTACATGCAAGGCAAAATAATATATTGTACCTTTAAAATCAGTTTTAGTTCCAAAATATGAGTAATTACATATACAGATGTAGTCCAAAACAATAGCATAGGCAATAAAAGGCCTATTCAAGTTCAAAAAAGTGAGAAGATTAGTGTAGTCCAAAATAGTAGCATAGGCAATAATAGAGCATCAACCATCAAGATTAAAAAAAATTTAAATGCAATGAAGAACTTTAAACTAATGATCATCTTGTGACTCATGATAGGTGATGATAATGGATGAGTAGTGGGCACTCTAGGGCTGCCTATTCTAGCAGTAACACCTAGCATTAGCTCCTCTAACAAGGGGAGAATACGCTCATTCTTGCTCTGCAAGTTATGCATGACTTGGCGAAGTTCGTCATTCTCTCATTATGATAGACTCCACATGAGATGTAGCACGTGGAACCTTTGGGCCCCTACCCAAACCCTTATAGTAGCAAAAAATAGTGCCAAGGACCTGAGTCGCGATTTCATTAGCAGTGAGATGTACTCCTTGACTCTCACTCTCCTCTCCCTCAACATGTGCCTCTTGTGTGGTGTGTATGTCTACCATCTCCTTCTGCATCACAATAGGATAGTATTAATGCAAGGTAGTAAAATATTTGTTCCATTAAGTAATAATAAAGTTAAAGACATAAGTATTTGTTCATTACATATTTGTCTTAGGCCACAGGATGGATCCAGCCTTTTATATCCTTATAATGTGTGTTCTGTTATAGCTGAATTCCGTCAGGTCGCCCAGTTCCAACCTTTAATATCTTTTAGAGATTTATTTGTTAACATGACTACATAACATAGTTCAGCAATAATTGCATGTCAATGCTAATTGCATTTGAAATGACTCGCACAAAAATTAGACTTTAGAGTCAAATAGAATCCAAGATAAGCAACCTATGACATATAGAAAAAAGTAATGTAAGTACAGATGTGAATTCGCAATTATAGGCCACAAAACTGAAGAAAAGATCAAAACTAAAAGACCAATATATATGGACATAATCAAGCCCCCATCCCAAAAAAAAAAAAATATATATATATATATATATAAAACTGAAAATCAGCAATAATATGCTTCGATGCTTTAACATGACTGAAAATCAGCGATAATATCATAAAGTCATGCTTTAATACTAAGTGACATATAACAAAATACTGATATTTTTTGGTCGGTAAATATGTGTAGCCTAGGTCTACTAGTAATATTTTTTGGTTGGTAAATATTGTTTTCAGTGGCTAATTTTAGATTAGTCAGGAAAAACTTGGTCGGCAAAGGTATAATAGACTAAACTTTTATTAGTCAATAAAAACAGCATTTTCATCGACTAATTTTAGTTGGTCGGAAAATCTAGTGAGGAAAGCCATAGTTTCTTGTGGTGTAAAACTCATATTTCTTATGTATAAGAGAAAGTCATCAACAAACACAACATGATAATGAGAGACCCCTTTGTACGGGTAGGAGATTTTCCTATATCAGAATGAACTAACTAAAAAGGAGAAGTCATTGAAGCACCAGTAATAAAAGGTAAATTGTCTGTTTTCCCAAATAACAACCAACACGACTAGAAATAGAGTTTCTTTTATTGATTAGTTTAACATTTTCTTGCAAATCTTATGCTTGAGGTGAGAGAGGAATGTGACCTAAACTAGAGAAGGAACTAAATTCTGTAAAGAAGACTCAACAAAAGTATTAACATCAGAACAAGAGAAGGATAATGAAGCAAATCAAGCAAGTAAAATCCACCTTCTCTATGCATATCCAATCTCCATCCTAGATGTGCGATTCTGTACAGAACAATGGATTGGAGAAAAAGCAACATTAAAACCAATATCAGTTAGTTTTCCAATTGATAAAAGTTTCACAGGGAGGTTAGGCACATGATAAACATCAGATAAGGACCAAGTTGGTTGTTTAACAGTTCCTATGCATAGCATTGGTTCAAAGGAACCATTAGAAACTTTAACCGAATTAGACGTTTGGGGTGGAGGACAATTATGTAAAAGAGATATATTGGGGCTCATGTGATGTGAAGAACCAGGATCAAGAATCCATTTTGTGGGATTATCAAACTAGTCATAAGAGACATGTTAAGGGATAAAATCATATATCGAATAAAGATAAAAATATAGACCAACTTATAAAAATCGAATAAAGATGAAGACATAGATCAACTTATAAAAGGGTTTGGGCTACTCCTCTTAATAGGATTAATGTATCAAAGCCCATTAAGTTCAAACGAGCAATTTGATCCGATTAAGACTCAAAAAAAATGAGCACGCAGATTTTAAGATTGGTTTGTTCAAACGAGCCACCATTTTGCGGGGGCATATTAAGAGATAAAATCTCACATCGAATAAAGATGAAAATATAGACCAACTTATAAGGATTTATGTTACTTCTCTTAATAAGGTTGACCTTTCAATATGAAATCTCAAATCTTAATAAGACAATCCTGTATGAGATACAAATGAACAAGGGAAGATAAATTCGAAGCGCTAACGTGTCCCAAAGGAGCAGGTGATGTAGTTGCATCTGAATTTTTCCATGTAGTAGTGGCTGCACATGGACAATATCCACGAAAATGAGGAGGAGGGTGTTTGAACCCATATTTTGGTCGTCCATTGGGTGACTCTCGATAATGACCATGTAGAAATTGGCTGTCCATTGGAATAACAGGACATTCTCTATATAGGTTAGTTTAGGTTACCACAATTGGGCCAATATTATCCAACAATGGGCCAACAAAGAGATAATTGGGCCAGCACATTAAAACTGTCATCCAAGAGGTATAGTGGCCAACTAATTAAGTTGCTTCCAATGGCCTGAGTTGTTTTCGGGTTGAGTCTATAAGTTGATTGTATTGATAGTTATTTCATTCATCGGCAGAGGCCTAAGTTGTTTTAGAGGGATGTCCTTGCTCAAAAAGTTCAAGTGGGTTTTTTAAACTTGACCTACCCACATTATCTTCAAGCACTTTCTTTGAATTGCCCTGCTCCAATTCATTTTAAATAATTAAGTATGTTCTGGAGAAGATGATTCTTCTAACATCTTACAAAAAAAAAAACGAAGTAGTTTTTCATGTCTTGTTTTAATATTAATTATGAGTGTCGTGTTCAATTTTGTTATCGGGATGAGTTTTCACTATAACTCCTCAATGACTAGTGCCACAAATTTTATTCCAACTAAAAATTTTGTTACAAGCTTTAAAATGTGCGAGTTTTAAGAAAGCGAAAATTTGAAAGAATTTGAGGATTAGTGAGAAATTAGAGAGTAACAATGTTGTGAAAATAAAAGTTGACCATATTTTCATATTATTTTTAAGGAAGGATTTTTGTTAAATAGCCCAAATAATAAAAATGTTTACTTTGCAAAAATCTTAAGAAAATGGCCATTTTGTTATGTAAAATGCAACTTTGAAAAATAACCATTATAAATGTGGCTAGAATTACATACTACAATTTTTGTTAGGGCATAAAGTATGAGATCAAAACCTTTTGCGTCTAAGACATGCTATGTATGTAATTATTATTTTACACACAACACAATCTCTTCAGCAATAAAATCAATAAATTATTCAATCATATTCATGTAAAGCCTTCAACCATCCAATTTATCTTACTCCATTACTGCTAATTATTTTCTAAACGTTGCAGTTATGTTGAATTTCACTTGATACCGGTAATTTGAAGATATGCTTATTAAGCTTCGCTAGCTTTAGTGTAAGGGTTATTAAGGTTTTTGTTTAGAAATATTTAACTTTTTTAAAAATAGATTATTCATAAAACATGTAATGTTATGTTTATTTAGGTAAAACAGATTAATAAATTCTAGAATTTAGATATAATTTATGAATTAGTCTAGTTTCTATAAAAACAAACGTTTTTATCTATAAATTCATCAGAAACCCATAATTACACTTTTAACACATCTATTGTGTCATAGTTAAGAAGGAAATGGGCTGTGTTGTTCCACCTGAAGTGCTTTCTAAGGATACTGCCCTTGAATGCATGTCAGCACGTTGTGACAATTTTTTTAACAATTTGTGAAAACATAGGAGATGCTCTAATGTCGTGTAGCTTTAATATATTGAGCCTATATTTGGTGCAGTTAAAAATTAAAATTTTGGTAGATTTTGATAAAATTTGATGAAATGTGTGGTTCAATAGTTATTAAAAATTGTGGATCTCATTAAAAGCGTAATTACGATTAATTGTTGACTTTGACTTATAATTTTATCGACTTTTTAGCACCAACACGGGCTAAATCTTTGTTCTGACAATTTTTTTTCAAACTTTGTTGTATTTGATGCATGTAAAGCTCTGTGTGGTTTAGTTAAAAATGTTGATAAAAATTTAATTCAAAGTCAACAATTAATTTTTTAACTACACATTTCATGAAACTGGCAATTTTTATCAAATTTTCAACCATACATTTTATCATTTTTATCAAAATCTATTAAAAATATGAATTTTAGCAAAATCAAACAAGAGCTAAATATTGCTCAATATAATTTTTTGCTCGTCTCATATATATAGAAAGTCCCATTTAATGTACGGATGTATTGACACACCTTTAAAATGAGTTTTGCAATAGTAATTTTTATAGAATTTGTAGTTAAAAAGTAGGAAAAAGTTTTAGGTTTACATGGAAAATTATTTTATTGAAAGAACATCATGTGGTGGAAAATGAGTTTGAGAAAAAAATTATTTTTTAGAGAACAAGGATCAAATAGGGCCAAGTATTTACTTATGTCTCACCATGTGCATTTTATTTATGTTGCCTTACTTTAAACTTACCCGCTAGGATTTTTGTCTACATTCTTTGCAACATACATACATATATCTAAGTGTAATGTATGGGGACCAACAGAACATGTGTTAATCACACCTTGAACGTGACTTTCTCACATCTCTATCAAGTGTGGAAACTCCATCTGAAAGGAAGATAATTATTTTGACAAAGCGAAAAAATGTGAACCAATTATTTCTTAAAACTAGAAAATACACATTTCAACACGTAATTCGTACAACAATAAAGAACCATCAACAATCCAAAAACATTATTATGGAAATAAATAATACATAAACACATACAACACTTCAATCTCATGTGAATCTATATTGTTGTTTTAGATATACTCTAGAATCTAGACCGCGTCTAGAACCACTATATAAGTCCAAATCCTAGATTGTGATTCCTCGAAAATCTAGAACTCATACTTGTTGAGAAATAAAATTTTAGATTTCATTTGGAAAGAATTTTATAAAGTTAACTACTACTGAAATTGCTTATTAGAAAAGTTTTTAGAGAAAACTGATATTGGGTGACTTCTTCATGAAGCTATTATAAGAAAAATAAAAACCCTAGCAAACGGACCCTTAGTCTATTCTAAAAACTTAAAAAGTAATATCAATCTACTCTAAAAAATTCCAATCTCTTCTAAAGGAATTCAATCTTTTTCAAATAATTTCCCACAAACAATAACATATCAAACTACATATAGTGCGGATAAAAATAAAATAAAAACAATATTCATAAGAAATAATATTAACATCATTTTGAAATTTCTCAACACTTACATTATCACACACTCACACTCGTACTTCCAAAACATACTCACCCTCATTTGGTGTGGACTAAAATCAGATTTTTAATAAATTTTGATAAAAATTGATGAAATGTGTGACTGAAAAGTTGTGAATTTCATGAAATGTATGGTTAAAATTAATTATTAACTTTGGTTTAGATTAAAATTTTGACATTGTCACATTGACTACATTGATTGAATAATGAAAATTTAAAACTTGTTTATCTCAGATTCTTCCAAGAACAAATTTTTTATTTTTTTAGCGAGAACGTGTGGTTGAAAAATGGAAATCATAGAACTTGTGGTTAAAAATGGTTTTAATAAATATTTGAAAAACAAGGCACCAGTAACGCTTATATAATTTTTCACAGTTCAGAGTAAATGCGAAACATGAGCGTATATATGATGATAAGATCGATCTATTGACTCCGAAAATGTAGTACACCAAAAACAACTTGAATGTTAAAATAAAGAATAAATTTATAAAACACATTTAATTGTAATAGGAGAACACCTTAGTTATGAAGGTGCTTAGTTTCAAATAGGTTACCAGTGAACAAAAAGAAAGAACAAGGAAGCTGCAAACTGAATATTTTTTACGATCTCTTCTTTAATTCTTTTCTTTAAAAGGGCATAAGGCCGTGGGCCTACCCACTTCACATCATTTACTTGACAAGTGCTTCAAACAAGTGACACATGCAGCAAGAAGAGACACATGCAGAAATAGAAATAACAGTAGTCAAATATGTGCTTAAAACTCCAAATTGCATAAATTCGAGTACTAGGGTTTTATCTTTCAATTGGGGATCTAAAAATTCATAATTGAACTGAACAATCTATTGATTAATTGAGCAATGGCGTGCTTGTATATACCGATCCAGAACTCAAAAGAGGTGGTGAAGGTGGCACTGGACCAGTTACCCTGTGATGCCACTGACATCCTCGACATTCTAAAGGCCGAGGAAGCTCCTCTTGGTCTCTGGCTCACCATCGCTGTATGTTCATTTATATACATGTGTGTGTAGGGTTTAACTGTTCACATATGTAAGACATTGTTTATAATTGATTTTGGCGAGATGAGAGTACTCTTTAGTTGAATTTTGCTTTTTCACTTTGGATTTATATTTTTATGAAAGGAAGTGTTTCAATAAACATTTTTTATTTTGTCAAAAAAAAAGCCATTTTTATTTTGCAAATTAATGCTTTTTGGGGTTACAAATATAGTTTAGTGCGAATACAAATTTGTTGAGATGAAGTCAGTTTTTTGAATTGATTTTTAAGTTTCCTTGATGGTTTATATGAGTTTACATGTAAATATTATGTGTATATATGTACATGTATAGTGGTGACTCACTTGTATATATGATTGGGTGAGAAAAATTATTCTTCACACCACGCATATCAAGTTGGCTTAGATTTTGAATTGAAAACTGGTGCATTTTATTACTTAATGAGTTTCCAGGAGTATCAGTATTTGAGTTTCTAATTATTCTGATTTTTGAGAAATAACAAAGCATTTATTTTGAGGAAAGAGTAGAGAAAAAGAGATGTGTGCATGCTTGTGCATTTAAGTAATTTCCTCAAATGTTGGAATTCAGAGAATTTGTGATTGCGGTTTAAATCCTCATCTTATCTTATGAGAGGATTGCCATGTGATATGCAAAATGACTCGAGATGCTAAATTTTGCTCTTATATTTTTATTTCTTTGTCTAGTGTAAGTGTTGGTTATGCAGTTAGTACAAATGTGAGTTGCTGACACGTTCATATTGAATTGTATCTTTTTTCCATTTTTTACGCGTTTATTTTGAGCGCAGAGGGAGTATTTCAAACAAGGAAAACTCGAACAGTTTCGACAAATATTGGAAGAAGGGTCTAGTCCAGGTATATATTATTCTATTAATGTTGACTTATTTACATTTCTTTCACATGATAAAAAGGAATTTGGTATGCAAGATTCTGACAAAGGTTATTGTTCTGCAGAAATTGATAAACACTTTGCAGATGTGAGATATGAGAGGATTGCCATTCTAAATGCTTTGGGAATGTATTATTGCTATCTAGGAAAAATAGAGACAAAACAAAGAGAAAAGGAAGAGCATTTCATTACGGCTTCACAATACTATAACAAGGCATCAAAAATTGACACACACGAGCCTTCAACATGGATAGGGAAAGGTAAACGACTCTTTGCTCCTGCATGTTAAGTAATTGGGTAGTTAGATTTAGATTTAGGATGACTATCATAGAGACGTGCATATCATTTGTTCTACTACACATTGTTCTCGAGGTTGTCACAAGTTTGGTTTTATAAACAATGCACAAAGCCAAAGATTGATTTTATTTTTTTTTTTTATTTGCAAATGATGATATATTACCACTTTTTATAACTTCAAATATTCATCTTTAGATATCTAGTAGAGATTCTTTAAAGGTGAGATATCTTTTCATTTTAAAGAGACAAAACATGAGATTAGGTTCCAAAAGAAAACAATAAATAAATAAAGACTTTGTTAGGCATATAAAATATTGTACTCTTTAAATTTAAAGATGCTCTTTATTAAAACTAAGATGATATTTAAAAAATAAACAGCCTCTTGAAGATACTGTTAAAGACACTCTTATGGTTTAAAAATCATTGAGACCTCGCCAAATTCACCACAATTTGAAAACTCGATCTTTACATCGTGAGCTAGATTAAGCAATTCCAAAAATGATGGTTCCTTACCATCCTAAGTTAAAATTACTTTATTTTCATTAAAAAGTTTTAATACCATTGAGTTTACATCTTAGGGGTAAAATTGTTGGTTTGATTGCATATTTTGGACCTTCTTTTACTTTATCATG
>CAIGRN010002698.1:0-12923 GCA_903798345.1 Fraxinus anomala | reverse complement strand
TATTGGTTTTGTTAATTTTCTTCCATTCTTGATTTTTTGGTCTAAAAGGTTAAACTTGTGCATGAATGCATTATTAAAGGCTTACTATTGTTCTATTTGCTTGAAATCGCCATACCATATGACTCGCCTCTGTTTGGTGTTTATTAAATAGTTGATGAAAATTCAAATCAAAGTCAACAATTAACTTTAACCACACATTTGAGACTCATAACTTTATCAACTTTTAATTCATTCATTTTATTAACTTTAATCAAAATCTACTAAAATTTTGTTTTTTTACTACGGCAAACAGGGGATGGCTCTACAGAGGTGTAAATCAAGTTCGGCATCTCTAAAAATAATGTGAACAACACGATCTTACCATCTCTAAAAAGTACGAGTCACCCTCTATAAAATTGAATTCTACATTGAAGTAGTTAAAAAGTCATGAGTCGTCTTAGACATAGTTGGGTTTTTTAGGAGTCTTCGACAAATATCTAGCGCGGTCTCAAATTTAATTTACGTAGAAGTAATTTGAGTTACTTTTAAGTTTAACCGAACATGTATACCCAGGAACAAACAAAACCATACTACAATTCTCAATGGTATATTCTCATTTTCTCCTAGAGATAAGCATACATGTATGATGCATGTACATTATGTACGTGTATATATATTTAGAGAGAGAAAGAGAGAACAAAAGTGTTATGAACCAACTCGATATTAAGAACGTTTTTATATTACTTGTTGAGAAATCGATCAAATAATTAAAGGTGAAAAATATTAACAATATGAAATTTAATGGATCACGCAAAAATTAAGAAAATTGTGGAAGAGACGAATTAATTAAACCAAAAAATAATCAATTGTCTCACAAGATTTTGATCCCCTCAATCTAATCTAAACAATTCTCTCTTATTTTTAATGTATATACAAAAATCTAATTATTATAATCTCTCTTGAGTCTTGCCTTTTTCTTTCTTATTAAGTGCCATACATTGTGGGATATTTATAGAAGCCAAATCTCGAAGTTGTGGAGTCCAAGATGAAGAAGAAGTCCCAAAATCCGGATAAAATGAGAAAATTGCGGAAAAACACGCTATCGGGCGCCTCGGCACGGGACCCAATGCCCAGCGCTGCAGCGACGGGTCCTCTGTTTGGACCAGGGGCGTCGACGCCGGGTTTTTTTTCTCTTTGCCATTCCAAATTATTTTACTTCATCTCCAAATCTCGGCGCTTGTTGAATTTTTTTTCTCTTTTTCCGTTCCAAAGTATTTTACTTCATCTCCAAATCATTAATTCAATCAAACTCCCAAAACACCATGAAATTTGATTCCTAAATAAATCGGACTCCTAAATCAAGATTAAACAAACTTCCTTCATGTAATAAACTTCTAAATCATATAGAATTATTGTCACAAAACCTTGACACAAATTCCACCTTGACACAAATTCCATAACAAGGAATTAAAACTCCACTATTCAAGTCATTCTCCAACTCTTCTACTATGTCCCAATCGAACACGCCATGCCCCCGTCGGGCACACCATGTCCCTTCCGGGCATACTCAACACCTGTGAACTATATCCAAACCCTTCATACCAGCAGAACTACCTTGCGCTCCATCCTTCCCTGAATCATCCCATTCACTTTCAACTCCAGCCGAATTAATAGACTTGTTTGAACCATCACAAGCAACCCCAACTCCACCTGAGTTGTCAAACCTGCTCAAATCACCTTGAGCAACATGATTAACAAGATTAAAACCAGCTTCACCTGAGCTACTAGAATGTTTCCCAATATTATTGTCCAAATCACCATGAACAACCCGATCACAACCAACTCTACTCGAGTTACCACTTACTAAACCATAAGCAGCAGCTGCTTCCTCCGTGATTGCTAAACCTTCCAACACATATAATCGGGACTTTATTCGTCCCCTTAACACAACCTATGCACCCTTGCTAACTTTTAGAACTCTACCTCCACCGGTATACCTGTACCCTTTTGAATCAAGAACACTCAAAGAGATCAAATTTTTGTTTATACTTGGAACATGTCAAACGTGGCCCAAGTGTTCTAACCATCCTATTCAGCATCTTGATTTTGACATTACCAATCTCAACTATTCTACAAGGCTCATTACTTCCCATCATAACGGAACTCTTTGTAACTGTTTCATATGAAAAAAACCAACCCTGGTTTGAACACATATGAAAAGTGCAAGCTGAATTAAGAATCCAATCCTCATCAGGTTTTGAGTCATCTTCAGTAATCGCAAACAAATCTCCATCACCGTTCTTTTCTACAAGATTAACATAATCGGAATTTTCTGATTGTTCATCCTGATCTGTAGTAGCAAACCTCTTCCGCCACTTATAGCAATCCCTCTTCTTGTACCCCTTGTTGTTGAAAGACCAACAGACTATACCGTTGTTGCTATCCTTGACTCTACCCCTTCCATGACTACATGTATTCCTCTCACGAACAACAACACCCTCTCCATGAGCCTCAGAACCGACGACCAAATACTTCATCTTTTTCTTAGAATAAAGCGCATCATATACCTCGTCAATTGTAAAAGTATTCCAATTATAGAGAATTATATCTCTAAAAGTCATATATGAAGGCGGCAACGAGGATAACAATATCAACCCTAAATCCTCTTCATCATACTTAACCTCCATTGTTTCTAAATCAGCGAAAATTTCCTTGAATACCGATATATAACCTTCCAAATATCCACCTTCCATCAAGCGATGAGAATGCAAGCGCTATTTCAAGTGTAGCTTATTTGTGAAACTCTTTGTCATACAAAGCTNTGAATACCGATATATAACCTTCCAAATATCCACCTTCCATCAAGCGATGAGAATGCAAGCGCTATTTCAAGTGTAGCTTATTTGTCAAACTCTTTGTCATACAAAGCTGCTCCAACTTTAACCACAATACAGCTACACTTCTTTCTTTTACCACGTCTTGAAGAATTTCATTAGAAAGACGAAGATGTATCTGAGATAGGGCTTTTCCATCCTTCCGTTGTTTCTCCTCCGTAGTCATTGTTACATGCATCCTATCAATCCCCAACAAAGCATCATCAAGATTCAATTGAGCAAGAACCGCTTGCATCTTGATTTGTCACAATGAAAACCTATTGTTACGATCCAAAAGCGGAATATCAACTTTCAAAATTGTCATCCCTGAACAATCGACCTTGTTCTAACCTCATAATCAATTTGGACCTCCCAAAAAACTGTCAAAAATCATTGGGTCTGATACCACTTGCTATAAACCAACCCGATATCAAGAACGTTATGATATCACTTGTTGAGAAACCGGCTAAATAATTAAATTCGAAAAATATGAACAATATGAAATTTAATGGATCACACAACAATCAAAAAATTGTGGAAGATACAAATTTATTATACTAAGAAACAACCAATTGTCTTACAAGATTTTAATCCTCTCAATCTAATCTAAACAATTCTAATGTATACACAAAGATCTAATTATTATAATCTCTCTTGAGTCTTGCCTTTTTTTCTCTTATTAAGTGCATATACTTTGTGGAGTATTTATAGAGGCCAAATCTCGAAGTTGTGGTGTTCAAAATGAAGAAGAAGTCTCAAAATTCGGATAAAACGAGAAAATCGTGGAAAAACACGCTACTGGGTGCCTCGGCCCGGGATCGGTACCGCAGGGTCCGAGCCGACGTTGCAGCGTCGATCTACTGTTTGGACCAGGAACCAGCACCCCCTGGCCGGAGTTGCGGCGCCGAGCTTGCTGAAATTTTTTTTCCTTTTTCCATTCTAAAGTATTTTACTTTATCTTCAAGTTCTTAATTCAATCAAACTCCCAAAACACCATGAATTTTGATTCCTAAACAAACCAGACTCTTTAATCAAGATTAAACAATCTTCCTTCATGCAACAAACTTCTTCACAAAACCTAACAAAAAGGGATATGCAATATAGGATAGCATGCATGCAAATACATGAATAATGCTCACTGTCGTAGTCGTCATATATGGCATACGTGCGGTGGTTAGTGATTTGATGTATTAATGTGATAGTTTTTCATTGCTTCATGCATCAAATCATTAACCAACACATGTATACCACGTAAAATGACTACAGTAGTGAGCTGTCGCAAATAACATTAATCCAAATATATGTGTGAAAACTCATAAGAATTTAGAGAGAGAAGAACAAGGACTAGAAATCATTCAATGATTTTGCAATCCATTGCATTATGGTTGACGCCTGGCTAACCTGAGTCACAGCCCACCCACTTATCTCCTCTAACTCTCTCCATTCTATTTGCATTCATCCATTCCCATCTCATGTACACAAATAATATGTGCATATATGCATGTATGTATTTTGGAAAAATTTCTTGTATATGACTGTTTACATACTGTTTTACATAATGATGATGTATTAAAAAATAAGTGGAGAAACTATTTGATTGATGAATCTCGATACATCACTTATTGGTAAATCATTATGTAAAGAGTAATTCTATTTAGAATAATTCTAGTTATACATAAAAATGTACAACTTTGTTGACAAAAATATCACGTGGCGGCTTCCTATTGAGGGGCACCTGCCACAACAGGCGCCTCCCCAATAGGGGACCGCCACTTGACCTTTTTGTTATTCAAGTTGTACAAAATTATGTACAAGTAGCATGATTGTCATTTTTAATCCCACTGGGGTGACAACCACAGTTTAGATGACATTAATGTGACATTAAATGATAGATGTGTCATTTAATTTCACTTTCATTTAACATATCAGCTAATGCCACACAAACTATGGTTGTAACTCAAGTGCGATTACGTAGCATTATTCTTATGTAAATTATTATGTACATGTAACACAACCAATTTCTAATAATCAAGTCCCCAATGAAAATAATATGAATAATGTTACGTGTACACAATTGAATTATATAATGATTTTGAGCCAATCATATTTTACCACATCGTGTATATGTAAACTATTATTTAAATCATTACGTACATCAGTACATGTAAAACAACCTAGATAGGATATACATGCCTCTATTCTATCTCCTTTCTCCGGTCCCATTTTTATCTCCTAAGCTATCTGTATGTGCGACTCTTGTATGCATGCTATAGTCCAAATTGTCTTTAGGAACAATTTATGTGGTACAAAATAGGCAAAGACAAGTCCCAAAAATATAAATAAATAAATGTGTGCAGGTAATTTTTCTTGTGAATGTTGACCAACGCTTCATCAAGATGTACACCGTGTCGCGTTGAATATAATATTGACTCTATTAATTCATATCGTTGTGTTACATATGGGGTGAAACACATATCCTAGATATAATCCCGTTTGATCCTCGTTTTCTAAAATTTCAAATTCATTTTTAAGTTTATATTTAATGAGATTCACAACTTCATTAATTTTTTTTTACCACATTTTATTAAATTTCATCAAAATCTATTAAAATATGATTTTTAACTAAACCAAACAAGGACATAATAAGATGTCATTTGCAAAGTTTACTATTTATGCAATAAACATTAATCATGAGTTTTCATAAAAAGGAAATGGAAAATTTCAAATTATTCTTAAAATCATCAATTGGTGATATTTATAATTCACACTTCCTCTTCATTTGACAATTTTGAAAAACCCACAAAAAAAAAAAAAATATTTGAGGAGAAAATCAATAAAATGTTGGTACATATTTATCGTATCATCTAAAAATTTAAAGTTATTAACATAGAATTTTAAAAAAAAAATTCGATTAAAAATTTGACAAGTGTATAATTTTCATAAATTAAAGATAATTATAAGGAGTAACTACGCGTATTCTTTATGCAATAAGCCTCTGATTGAATTAGATTAAAATTTAATGAATTGCGTGGCAAAGTTTTGGATATCATGAAGATTAAGATTAAACGTTGACTTTAGCTTAAATTTTAATTTTTTGTAACCAAACTAAATTGGGACTAAATAATGCAAACGATGCATTTAAAATTTATGTGTAATTTTTCATTTTAAATTACAATAGTTATATTTCAAAGCTCATCATCCACTGTCATCTAGCTCAGGCTCTCCAAATGTTCTTACACAAAGGATTGCCCAACACTCTCTCCTCGTCCCTGCCACCCACCACACCCCACCCATTTCTCTCTCTCTTACCCATATTTTTTATATAAATATAAATAATATCTACCCCTCATCCCAGCTAAGGAATTCCATTTCTTTTGATTTGGAATAACCAAGAAAAAGAAAGGAAGAGGACCGTTAGGGAGAGCTAGAAAGAGAAGAAAATGAGAGGATGAGCACATCCTCTGTTTTCATTCATGTATAATTTCTCTCCTTAGATCTTAGTTTTTAATCAGATTTTCCCATCTGGGCTCCCCCTTCCAATGGTCAGTTTTTAAATTGAATTCGTAGAATTATTGCAATCTTTTTCTTTTTCATCGATCGGTTTATGTATCTGAATTATGGGTTTTCAGGATTGCGAGATTGAATCTTGATTGATGAATGTAGGATCCGATGATTTACAGTTAAATCCAACATTTTCACTAGCTAATTGATCAGTATCGGTACTACCTTCTACCTGATTTTCTGGACAAGGTGTGATATTTATTGTTCACTGGCTTGTAGATCTATTTGAATTAGTTTTTACTATTTGTCTTTTGAATTTCCTGGATAATTAATATCAATATTTGCACCAATTCATCTCATTTTTAAATTCACCCATACATTTCATAGGATCAGAGAATTATTTGCTGCTCAATTCATATTCAATTGTGCCTATTCGGTTTGCAAGTATTATTTTTCTTCATTTCCTACCTAAATTGTTTAGGTCCTTTAGGATGTTGGAAGTTTTACTGAAATTTGTGGCAATTGAATATGCAAATGCAGGAAAGATGGAATCAGATCAAGGTAAGCTATTTATTGGTGGGATTTCTTGGGACACAGATGAGGATCGCCTTAAAGAATATTTTGGAGCATATGGAGAAGTGATGGAGGCAGTGATCATGAGAGATCGTACCACGGGCCGTGCTCGTGGCTTTGGTTTTGTGGTCTTCACTGATCCTGCAGTAGCTGAAAGAGTCGTCAAGGAGAAGCACATGATTGATGGACGAACGGTGAGTAGTTTATTCATGTATAATAGATATTACAATGTATTGAAAATGCAGTAGTATGCATTGCCCGTTACTCGTTTTTCCATTTCTGAAAATGCCTTAATGCCTTCTGTGTAGATTCAATTGACTACCGATTTCTAGTTTCAATAGAGTAACAAGCCTGCAGCTTTCTAGCTGAAAATGGATAACAAGAACTTTTCTCTTTGGACTTACTAAGTTTAAGATTTTCTTCTTTTTGTGTCCATGAAATGGGCAATTTATTTATCGTATTTCAAATTTCAGGTGGAAGCAAAGAAAGCTGTTCCAAGGGAAGATCAACACCTGATGTATAGAAATAGTAGTAGCAGTCAAGGATCACCAGGTCCCGGACGCACTAAAAAAATATTTGTAGGTGGACTAGCATCAACTGTCACAGAGAGTGACTTTAAAAATTATTTTGATCAATTTGGAACCATAACTGACGTGGTAGTCATGTATGACCACAATACTCAAAGACCTCGAGGTTTTGGGTTCATAACATACGATTCAGAGGATGCAGTTGATAGGGTGTTGCACAAAACATTTCACGAACTCAATGGTAAGATGGTTGAGGTGAAGCGGGCAGTTCCAAAAGACTTGTCTCCAGGACCCAGCAGAAGCCCTCTTGTTGGATACAACTATGGTTTCGGTAGAGCCAACAACTTTCTAAATAGCTATGTACAAGGATATAATCTCAGCTCGCTGGGCGGCTATGGAGTAAGGACAGACGGTAGATATAGTCCATTAGCTGGAGCTGGAGCTCGAGCTGGGCTCTCCCAATTCGGTTCTCCGGCTTATGGAATGGGCGTGAATATGGATCAAGGGTTGAATTCTGGTTTTGGAGGGGGTTCGAACTTAAGTAGCAATCTTGGCTACGGGCGCATTATAAACCCTTATTTTGGTGGTAATCAGGGCAGGTATAATACTCCTATTGGTTACAATACAAGTAGTAGCCGAGGAGATTCCCTTTTCAACTCTTCTCCCCGAAACGTGTGGGGGAATACTGGACTGAGTACTTCTCCAAGTAATGCAAACTCAGGATCATACTTTGGTTCCGGAAGTGACGGTTTTGGAGTGTTTGGAAATAATGGTGCAAATTGGGGCACTTCTCATATTGCCACTACTCTTGGGGGTAGTTCTTCTGGTTTTGGAGGAGGAAATGTTGGCTATAGAGGTGGAGGAAACAGTTTTTCATTGGCAGCTGAAGGATTTGGAAGAAATGGTGGAACAGCTGTATCCACAGCATCTTCACTTACTGCATCGACCGGTGGTTATGAAGGATCTTATGGGGATTTTTACCGAAGTAGCTCGGTGTATGGGGATCCAACTTGGCAAACCACATCTTCTGAGCTAAATAATTCTGGTTCATTTGGTTATGGACTTGGGAATCCAGAAGATGTCGCTGCTAAAGAATCTGAGGATTATGTGGTTGGTTATGACATTACAAATAGACAATCCAATAGAGGTAATACCATTCATCATACTTTCCATTTCTTGTGCTAAAGATTCAGATATTGTTTTTTTCCTGTAAATATGCGCTCTTTCTATAGAAACTAGACTTGAATAATATAATTATTTTTCTAGGTATGTTAGAAATAGGATAACATAACTCACACAACGATAACATATTTTACTTCTTGACATTAGCTTAAAAGAAGCATCATGTGGAACTGACTTTTGTTTGACAGTATCTAAGTTCAAATCTTTACTCTTTCTTGATTTGCAGAAATATCATAAAACTCTTGAATATAATTCTTATTCAATTTGGGGAAATATCATTGAAGCCGTCAGTTTAATTTAATTACCCTGGTCACCATTTTCTTTATCATATTATTAAAAACTAAAATTGATCCAACTACTAAGAGAAGCATGAAGGAATTAGTGATACTTGATTTAGTTGTTCTTCTGTTTTGGTTCTTCAGTCTTTGGTCTCTATGCCATTGCCAGCCCGATGAAATTAAAAAATGTCACGAGTGCTCAAGGATAGAAAATTTTAGAATGGAGACTGAAAATTTTCGGGTATAACTATTGTAACAATATGGGAAATACTTCAATACGTATCTAGATGTAAGTAAAATGTACTTTAAACTAATTGCGTGTTCTACGTGGTCTGTGTTGGTATTTAATAATTATTTTTAAAATATTTGAGCCTTGGGAGTGAAAATCATCGGTTTTGATACGAGAAGGTCATTTTTGCTGTTTATTGGTATTTGGTACTGAAATTTAGTTATGTTCCCGCCATATGAGTGTTTTTTTTAAGACATTGTAAGAGTCGAGACATTATATTAATATCTTGATTTTGTTTTCATAGGCAAATTATGAATAAGAATTGCTTGTTCGATAAATTACTTCTTTGGACTAATTTGTAGCTTTGTTGTCCTAACTTAAGAAAATACTCAAATCTGAAAATACTAAAATAAAACTAATTTCATATTCTTCTCTGAGTATTATATATTTTGAAATACTAATTCTTCTATGACTTCAAAATTTTAGTTATATGGTTATTCTCTCTTGCATTACATGATAACCACAATTTTTCTTTCATAATCTAGCTTATGATAATTTATTTGACAAAAAGTTCTATGCACAGAAATTTGAAAGTAGTCTAGAAGTAACGCGTTAAACATAAGTAATGTAGCATGAATTATATCAGTTTTTGTCCAAATAAGTTGAACTTCCAATACTTGTGCTTGTGTTATGATTTGTTTCAATGACTCAGATATATTACAGCCTCGTTTAGTAAAAACACATCAATAGCAATGAGTTTTTAGGCACCTATAAAGGAGTTATTACAGAACTTAGAAGTATACGCGATGAACAATTTAGTTATATATATATATCCTTCAACATATCAAATATTATTCCGATAAATTAATTTTTTTAATGGCTTCTTCAGGAATTGCTACGTAGGAAATTTCAGTATTTGGATATCTGAAGAAAATTGTAGGAGAAGAAACCCCTGAAAAAACACGTGGTTGTGAATTTCATGCGTATCCCTTATAGATACATACACCATGTCAGTCAATGAAGCTAACGGGGGAGCTTAACTCAAAAGTATACGTGTTCAGTGCAAGCAGTTTCAAGGGATTTTATGCAGTTATGCGGTTTAATTTCTAAATATAACTTAGTTTCTTTTCTCTGTATTTGCTTGAGATGTAAATCAGATTTGCGAGATATACTCTGGAGGATCCATTCTAGTTAATTTGTCGAGCGTCTCTTCAACAAGAAAGTACTACTCGTATAACATCAAAAGGTAGAGAATTTTTTTTGTATTCTTATTGTTTTGAACTTGTCGGAGTTTTATTTGCTGGCGTGATATATAAGAGGGATAGTTCCCCTTTAATAAAATACTGAGTGTTTTTATTCATTTTACTGGATTTTCGACCAGTTTAAAACTTCATTTGACGATGTAATAGATTATGTCATATGTGTAAGAAACACACTTCTTCATGTTTGATTTTTTCAGCTGCCTAGGTTTATAAATGATGTGTTCATGCTGTCTTCTGCTGGTTCTTACTGATGTTACACAGGTTTATTTGATTTATGCACATTAGTTTCAAAATTGTGTTCTTTATCCCGGGATTAAGTCGACTGCATGAGCATTCTAATTTGATTGAGGATTCATTCGGCTGTAATAGGGATTCATTCTGGGATAATGCACGGTAGTTTTGCGTGGGGTAAATGTTTATGATGACGGGTATTACAGTACGACCATAGTACAATTATCAAAATTTTAACTTATTTTTCATTTTTAATACTGTTTAGTTACGAGTACCAAACATGAAATAAGAGTTTTATTTTCATCTTTTAACTTATTTTTTCTGATCTAAAGATGATGGACAGTACTAGCATGCAATAGATGACAATTAGGTCATTGATTTCATATTTGTATTTCAATGAATTGTCATTCGTTTTAAGTGTTTGTTTGGGAAAGATTATTTTATGTGAAAGATTATTTTTTCAAAGAATGTTTGGTTAAATAGTAAAAAAAGTAATGTATCCACGTGCCAAACTATTTTATTGAAAGAATCTATTATTGAAAATGAGTTGGAAAAAAATATTTCAAATAAGTTGTATCAAACATTTCCTAAGTTTGTTGGTTTGCGTAAAGAATTGCATGGCTAGCAAACTAGTTTGGACGGAATGATTTGATTGAAATAAAAGCAGACGAAGTCTAGTTGATGCAAACTGGAAAGTATGTTCGAGGGGTAATCGAAATTAACATCAATTACAATAGAATTTTCCATTATTGAATTTTAATTCTTTTGGTAAATTGATTTTTGTAAAAGAAAAATCATAATTTTCTAGTTGTCATTTCTTTATTAGTCTTGTTTTTGGCCTATATAAAGAGGTCCGTTGATTATAATAAGACACAATTGAATATTGAATAAAATCTACAATCATTCCTCTCTTCTTTCTTCTTTCTTCGTATCTTCTCATTCTTCTTTATTGTTCTTGTTCGGCATCACTAGTCATATGCTTAAATTTTAATCACGTGTTTGGTAAAATTTAAAAATTTGTAAGTGCTTAAAATAAGTAACATATGTTAATTTTCATCAATAATTTTTTTTTTCTAAATTTTTTTAACTCACTTTCTAACTTATAAAGAATATTAACATCAATTTTCTTTTTAAATATATAATTTCAATTTTTATTTTTTCTTGTGACAAACTACACTGTCGAAGTTAGTGATTCCTTGTAAGCTAAAATTTGAATAGAAACGACGGCTAAGGTTAAAAATAGGGTCAATTTCACAAATGGTCACTGAAGTTACTTAAAAATCACAAAACGGTCGCCGAAGTTTAAAACTTGCAGGAACGATCACTAAAATTTAAATTTCAATCACAAACGGTAACTAAATTTTCAATTTTTTTTGGGGAGTTTTGCGACGATTTTTCGGCAACTTCTAACCACTAAGACCGTCGGATTTGGACACCGATGGAAAGCCCACAATGTCCTCTTCATCTAGCAAACTAGTTTGGACGGAATGGTTTGATTGAAATGAAAGCAGACGAAGTCTATTTGATGCAAATTGGAAAGTATATTCGAGGCGTAATCGAAATTAACATCAATTACAATATAATTTTCCATTATTGAATTTTACTCCTTTTGGTAAATTGATTTTTGTAAAAGAAAAATCATAATTTTCTAGTTGTCATTTCCTTATTAGTCTTGTTTTTGGCCCATATAAAGAGGTCTGTTGATTATAATAAAGGACACTTGAATATTGAATAAAATCGACAATCGTTCCTCACTTCTTTCTTTCTATCTTCTCGTTCTTCTTTATTGTTCGGCATCACTAGTCATATGCTTAAAATTTGAGCACGTGTTTGGTAAAATTTTAAAATTTGTAAGTGCTTAAAATAAGTAACGTGTTAATTTTCATCAATAATTTTTTTTTTCTAAAATTTTTTAACTCACTTTCTAACTTATAAAGAATATTACTTAAAAGTAAACTTGTAAGTTCGTTTCGCTAACGTCAATTTTCTTTTTAAATATATCATTTCAATTTTTTTTTTTTTTTTTGTGACAAACTACAATGTCCAAGTTAGTGATTCCTTGTAAGCTAAAATTTGAATAGAAACGACGGCTAAGGTTAAAAATAGGGTTAATTTCACAAATGGTCACTGAAGTTACTTAAAAATCACAAAACGGTCACTGAAATTTAAAACTTGTAGGAACGGTCACTGAAGTTTAAATTTTTTGGGCGAGTTTTGCGACAATTTTCCGGTAACTTCTGACCACCAAGACCGTTGAATTTGGACACCGTTGGAAAGCCCACAATGTC
>CAIGRN010002693.1:0-19846 GCA_903798345.1 Fraxinus anomala | reverse complement strand
TTTCATATTACTTTGATATATATTTAAGTAAACTATTTAACTTTTAAATTTTATTTACAGGTATGGATTCTATAGAAATGATATGGATACAAGTATGCTATTTTGTTGAGATTTAAAGAGTGAAGAAGGCAAATGGACATGGAGCTATGTAGGGAATACTGAAGACAAGATGGCACATATGTGGCTAGGCTTTTGTAATATTGAAAAATGATGGTGGTGTTATATTACGATGTACCACTTTTTTCATTTTGAAAAGCAAACTATGTATAATGTTTAGAACGAGGGATTTTGTCATTGTCTTAGACTCGAAAAAGCTATAGTGGCAGTTATATTATTATTTTTGTTACACTAAAACATCACTTGTGCTGTAACGACAGTTATGCCATTTTCAGAACAGTAATGGCCGTTGTGTCATTTTCTTTTTTCATGTCGATTAAGTAATCAGCATATCTCCCAAATATTGTAAGCGGCATGTCCATATTGCAACTTAAATGAGTTCAGCTGATCGATTATCGTAGTTCAGACGGGTCGTGGCTCTTTATAATCGTGTTTAGAGGCAAAACGGCGCAAGTTCCATTTTATATACAGTAACGACACTTGTGTCGTTCTATTGATTTCTCAAATATTTTGCTACTTTTTCGACGGAATGACCTCAAGCACTGGAACCCCTAACTTAAAAAGGCTGAAAATGTTGATTATGTGACAACTAATGTTGGAATTGATATAGAATATATGGTATCAAACAGTGAAATCACAAGTTTTGATCTAAATTCGTTTGAAAGTATAAGTAATGAGCATATCTCCCAAATGTTGTAAGTGGCATGTCCATTTTGCAACTTAAATAATTTCAACTTATCAATTATCATGGCTGGACGGGTCGTGGTGCTTTGTACACGTGTTTAGAGGCAGAACGGCACACGTTTTGTTTAACGGCACTTGTGCTGTTCTGTTGATTTCTCCTATATTTTGCTACTTTTCTAGCGGAACGACCTCAAGCATTGGATCCACTAACTTAAAAAGGCCAAAAATGTTGATTATGTGACAACTAACGGTGGAATTGATATAGAATATATGGTATCAAATGGGAAAATCACAAGTCTTAGTCTAAATTCATTTAAAAGTATAAGTAGTGAGTATATATCTCTAATGTTGTAAGCGGCATGTCCATCCTACAACTTAAATGAGTTCATCTTATCAATTATCGTGGCTCGGATGGGTCGTGGCGCTTTGTATTCGTGTTTAGAGGCAAAACGGCACAAGTGACGTTCGAGTGGCATTCTGTTGATTTCACCAATATTTTGCTACTTTTCTAGCCAAACGACCTCAAGCATTGGACCCACTAATTTAAGAAGGCCGAAAATGTTGTCTATGTGACAACTAACGGTGAGATTGATATAGAATATGTGGTATCTAACGGTGAAATCTCAAGTCTTGGTCTAAATTCGTTTGAAATTATAAGTAATGAACATATCTCATTAACGTTGTAAGCGGCATGTCCATCCTGCAACTTAAATGAGTTCATCTTATAGATTATCATGGTCGGACGATTCGTAGCGCTTTGTACTCGTGTTTAGAGGCAGAACGGTACTTGTGTCGTTCCGTTGATTTCTCCAATATTTTGCTACTTTTCCAAGAGAATGGCCTCAAGCATTGGACCCCCTAACTTAAGAAAGCCACAAATGTTGATTACGTGACAACAATGGTGGAATTGATATAGAATATATGGTATCAAATGGTAAAATCACAAGTCTTGGTCTAAATTGATTGAAAGTATAAATAATGAGCATATCTCAAGAATGTTGTAAGCGGCATGTCCATCCTGCAACTTAAATGAGTTCATCTTATCGATTATCGTAGCTCGGATGGGTCGTGGTGCTTTGTACTCGTGTTTAGAAGCAGAACGGTACAAATGTCATTATGTTGATTTCTCCAATATTTTGCTACGTTTTTAGCGGAACGACCTTAAGCATTGGACCCCCTAACTTAAGAAGGTCGAAAATGTTGATTATGTGACAACTAACGGTGGAATTTATATAAAATATATGATATCAAATGGTGAAATCATAAATCTTGGTCTAAATTCGTTTGAAAGTATAAATAATGAGCATATCTCTCGATTGTTGTAAGCGGCATGTCCATCATGCAACTTAAATGAGTTCATCTTATCTATTATCTTGGCTCGGATTGATCGTGGCGCTCTGTCCTCGTGTTTAGAGATAGTATGGAACAAGTGTCATTCAAGTGCCGTTCTGTTTATTTCTCCTATATTTTGTTACTTTTTCGGAGGAATGACCTCAAGCATTGGACCCCCTAACTTAAGAAGGTTGAAAATGTTAATTTTGTGACAACTAATGGTGGGATTGATATAGAATATATGGTATCAAACGGTGAAATCACAAGTCTTAGTCTAAATTCATTTGAAAGTATAAGTAATGAGCATATCTTCCGAATGTTGTAAGAGGCATGCCCATCCTGTCACTTAAATGAGTTCATCTTATCCATTATCGTAGCTATATGTGTTGTTACACTTTGTACTTGTGTTTAGAGGCAGAACGGCACAACTGCCGTTAATTGGCACTTTTTCCGTTATGTTGATTTTTCCAATATTTTTCTACTTTTCCAAAGGAACGACCTCAACATTGGACACCCTAACTTAAGAAGGTTAAAAATGTTGATTGTGATAACTAATGGTGGAATTGATATAGAAAATATGGTGTCAAACGGTGAAATCACAAGTCATAGTCTAAATTCGTTGGAAAGTATAAGTAATGAGCATATCTCTTGAATTTGGTAAGCGGCATGTTCATCCCGCAACTTAAATGAGTTCATCTTATCGATTATCATGGCTGGACGGGTCGTGGCACTTTGTACTCGTGTTTAGAGGCAGACGACACTTGTGTCATTTTGTTGATTTCTCCAATATTTTGCTACTTTTTCGAAGGAATGACCTCAAGCGTTGGACCCCCTAACTTAAGAAGGCCGAAAATGTTGATTATGTGACAACTAATGATAGGATTGATATAGAATATATGGTATCAAACAATGAAATCACAAGTCTTGGTCTAAATTCATTTGAAAGTATAAGTAATGAGCATATCTCTCGAATGTTGTAAGTGGCATGCCCATCATATCACTTAAATGAGTTCATCTTATCCATTATCGTAGTTGGATGGGTCGTTGTACTTTGTACTCGTGTTTAGAGGCAGAACGGCACAAGTGTCGTGAAACAGTACTTTTGCCTTTATGTTGATTTCTCCAATATTTTTTTACTTTTCCAATGGAACGACATCAAGCATTGGACCCCCTAACTTAAGAAGGTCGAAAATGTTGATTATGTGACAATTAACGGTGGAATTAATATATAATATATAGTATCAAACGGTGAAATCACAAGTCTTGATCTTAATTCGTTTGAAAGTATAAATAATGANAACTTAAGAAGGCCAAAAATGTTGATTAGGTGACAACTAATGGTGGAATTGATATAGAATATATGGTATCAAACGGTGAAATCACAAGTCATGGTCTAAATTCGTTTGAAAGTATAAGTAATGAACATATCTCCTAAATGTGGTAAGCGGCTTTTCCATCCCGCAACTTAAATGAGCTCATCTTATCGATTATCGTGGCTGGACGGGTCGTGGCACTTTGTACTCGTGTTTAGAGGCAGACGACACTTGTGTTATTCTATTGATTTTTCCAATATTTTGCTACTTTTCCAGCGAAACGACCTCAAACATTGGACCCCCTAACTTAAGAAGGCCGAAAATGTGGATTATGTGACAACTAACGGTAGAATTGATATAGAATATATGGTATCAAACAGTGAAATCACAAGTCTTGGTCTAAATTTGTTTCAAAGTATAAGTACTGAGCATATCTCTTGAATGTTGTAAGCGGCATGTCCGTCCTGCAACTTAAATGAGTTCATCTTGTCGATTATCATGGCTGGATGGGTCGTGGCGCTTTGTACTCGTGTTTATAACAGCACTTATGCCATTCTATTGATTTCTCCAATATTTTGCTACTTTTCCAGTGGAACAACCTCAAGCATTGGACTCCCTAATTTAAGAAGGCCGAAGATGTTGATTTTGTGACAACTAACGATGGAATTGATATTTTGGTCTAAATTCATTTGAAAGTATAAGTAATGAGCATATCTCCTGAATGTTGTAAGCGGCATGTCCATCTTGCAACTTAAATGAGTTCATCTTATCGATTATTGTAGCTGGACGGGTCATGGCTATTTATGAGGGCGTTTATTGATAGAACGACACAAGTTCCATTAAATAGCACTTCTGCTGTTCTGTTAATTTCTCTAACATTTTGCTTTTTTCTAGCGAAACGATTTCAAGCATTGGAACCCCTAACTTAAGGAAATGTTGATTATGTGACAAATAATGGTAGAATTGACATATATTATAAGATATCCAATGGTGAAATCACAAGTCTTGTTCGACACTCTTTAGAAAGTATATGTTATGAAATTTTCTCTCCGATGTTGTAAACGGCTTGTCGATTCTACAACTTAAATTAGTTTAGCTTATCGATTATCGGGTCTTGGACATATCATTGCTCTTTATACTCATGTTAATAGACAGAACGACACAAGTGTCATTTTATATACAGTAGCTGCACAAGTGTCATTTTCATAGAGTTTGATTTACAAACATAACAATAGATCTACCATTTTAGTAGACATTCTCATATCGGTAACGACACAAGTGTTGTTTTCTAAACAGTTGCTACAATTTTTTGTTCACGTTGTTCTTTTCATAACTCAGTAATGGCACAAGTGTCATTCTCATGGACTTTTATTTACAAATATAACGATATTCATACCGTTCTAATAAATATTGTCATCCCACAGTCAACGCAAGTGTCATTTTCTTCACAGTAACGACACTTATGCCGATCCTATGAACATGTTTGTGTCATTTATACCATCACTTATGACGTTCTTGTAGATCATTAAAGGGCATCAAAACTATAACTACAACAGTATTTAACTAAATCTATGGATCAAAGTTATACCGTTCTAACATAAATGCATAAGTACCGTTCTCATGGACAAGTTATTGATTCTTAGGGCATGGATGGGTCGTGTATGCTTATAGTCGTGTTTATGAATAGAACGACACAAGTGTCATTTTCTTCACAGTAACGGCACAAACGCCGTTCTCATGGACAAGTTATATTTTGCTAACAACACGTGTATCATTATTTTAGAACTTTTCATCTCAGTAATGATACAAGTACCATTCTTAAACATAATGACAGTTATATTGTTATAATAGACGTTCACATCTCAGTAACGACACAAATACCATTCTTATGAACACATTTTACAAACATAACGATAATTATACCATTTTAACAGACGTTCTCATCTCAAAATGGTACAAGGACCGTTCTCGTGTTTATAGATAAAACAACTCGTGTTTACAAATAGAATGACACAAGGGTCATTTTCTTCTAAGTAACGATACTTGTGTTGTTCTGTTATTTTCTCCTATATTTTGATTTGTTTCTAACATAACGATCTCCAGCAATGGACATGTGATAAAGAACTATTGAAATGATATAATGGACTCTTATAAGTCGATAACAGCACTTGTGCTATTCTCAAGAACGTTTTCATTTCAATAACGGTACTCGTGTCATTCTCATGGACGCTTATAAGTCCAGTAACATCACTTATGTCGTTCTCATGGAAGCTTGTAAGTCATGTAACGACACTTGTATCGTAATCATGGACGCTTGTAAACATTCAACTTACATAATCTAATTTAGAGAATATTTGTTATTTTATATTTTCTAACAAAGATAAGAAACAATCCATTTTCCTTACAGTACTTCTGATTCTATTTCTTCCTATACCTTGTGCTTACACACTTAACACTAATGATTATCTATAATTTGAGCAACAACGAACTTTAATAGAGATACAAATCCTGAAGACTTCTCAAAAGTTCCATTATGAATGTGCCTCGTGATGAGAATCCAACTCTATGACTTTTGCACGGATATGTAGTTCAAACCTTCACTGGAAAAATTATCGTAACCTGATGTCCTCATCATTACTTTCCCAATGAGCTATAATCAAACAACTCACTCCAAGGACTTCATTGACTTGAATCTTATTCAATGAGCACCTGATATACAAGTTAAAATAAATCATCTTAAATGAGTAATAATAGAAAGACAATGAATAAAAGAAACTAAAATCTGAAAAGATCGAATCAAATCTATTGACATCAATAAAGAGAAATAGCATCAGCTCCAACTTCTTTGTCAACATCAACCATGGCCTGTCAATGTTGAAGCATTAGAATATCCAACCAACACATATAATATTGTAGTAAATGTCCAAGAATTAATCAATCCTTAATGAGCTAATGCCTAGCAAATAAACAAAAACTCTTAGAAGAAACAAACAACAAAATATAAAACTAGAAATTAGAATTCGAAGGTATTGAAAGATCAAAACCTCAATGTCTATATCTTGCAGTGCTATGTTTCCCCGCAAAAGAGGTGTTTTTTCATGTTTAGGGATTCAAAATAAATTTTTTGCAAGATACAAGAGGTGCCCTTCTTACTTCTGTTCTTTGCCTAAGTAGTAAGAGGTAGATTTTTCTACTACAAATAAATCTTGCCCCTATTTTTTACTCGAGCAAGAACATACTACAGCAAGGCTTTTACCTTACTCACTTTTAATGACTTTCAATCTTTCCTCCAAAAATTCAAACCTTAATCCACATCCAAACATCCATGTGCATATCTTCTCTATAAAATTCAATAACTTAACTCCAACACCCTTCAAATACTCCAACCAAATTAGTGAACTTCAATAATCTAAATTCCTACTACAATAAATGCTATTACTGCAACAAGGAATACAAAATAAACATAAAAAAACTCAAATTTACGGCTAAAAGAGAACTAATATGATAAACAAATTACTAATTTATTACATCACGTATTTACGATTGATATCAAAATAACAAAGGGATTCATTGATAAGTTTTATTAGCAATTTCTTTATCATGTTATTGACACAATTTTTGCTTATAACAATGCTACTAGATGAATTCATCATTTACCCATTATCTTCAAAATTTCATATGTATCAAAAATTCATCAATGTTAAAAAAACTCAACTAAAATTATACAAATAAACTATGAAATCATAAATAATCCATTTTTTATACTTTTCATGTCATTTCTACTCCAATTGAAATTGAGGTGAAGAAATAGACGTTAGTTTTAAATTTAGAGAAAATAGTTTCACAGTGAAATTGAGAAGAAGAAGAAGAAAGAAGGAGGTGATTTGAAATTGAGGTGAAGAAATAGACATTAGTTTTAAATTTAGAGAAAATAGTTTCACAGTGAAATTGTGAAGAAGAAGAAAGAAGGAGGTGAAAATGAGGGAAATTGGGTGAATACTTTACTATTAATATATGAATTTCTTTTTAACCCATCATCTTCAAAACCCCAAATGTATAAAAAATTCATCCACATTAAAAAAACTCAACTAAAACTAAATTAAATATATAAGTAATATGTGAAATCATAAAAGATACCTTGTTTACACTTTTTCATTCTAAACCTACACCAATGGAAGAACAAAATCACATTTCAAAATGAAAAAACAAAAAAAATTGAAGGAAAGAATTACCTTTTTTGTTGTAATAGCTCTTGCCAAAGAGAGATGAAGTAATGTGAAAGAGATTTTGATAATCTTGAAATGTACTGAAAACTAAAGTGAAGAAGACGATGTTAGAAATCAAATTTGGGGAATAGGGTTTCAAAGTGAAAATGAAGAAGAAAAAATAAGGTGAAACGAAAGAAATTGGGTGAATATTTTGATATAAATTGAAGGGCAACTTTGTCATTTTACCAATTAAAACATTTTATTTTTTTTATGTTGTTTTAATGTTGGTCAAAAGCCATTTATCCAAATTCATTGTCCAACCAGACTATTTGGCCAAATTTCCCATGTAATATTCGATATGGTTTATTTTATTCATAGATAGACGATTTGAATCTTGTTGGTTATGGTGATAGTGACTGGATTTGAGATAATAATGATAAAAAAAAAAGTACGAACAGTCATGTATTCTTTATAGAAGATACGATTTTACATGATCGTCGAAAATGTAAGCGATTGTTATTGCTTTCAAATCGTGAAGCGGTGTATATTGTTGTTGCAACTAATGTTTGTCAAGCAATTTGGTTGAGAAATAAATTAATTTGCAACAAGTGATTCTACCAATTTTTTATTTTTATCGATAAATGTGATTCTACCAAATTTTTTGTCGACAAGAAGTCAGCATTGTTAGCCAATAATCCAGTTTTTCATAATCAAAACAAGCACATGGATAAGAAGTATCATTTTATTTGAGATTATGTTGACAAACAATTTGCGGAATTGAAGTTCATAAAGTTCCAAGATCAAATTGTGGAATGATTCATTTTCAAAGTTTGCTTGGAGTTACAATAAATTAAATTTAAGGAGGGGCATTGAAAGTATAAACTTCATTTATTTAGTCAACTGCATTCATATTTTTTGTGATTATTCATGAATATATTAATGCATTAGTTGATTCACGTACTTGAGAAATATACGAACCATTTTAGAGATTAATTTTGCATTTAATAACTAGTACATGTATTAGATTAAATTCATATTTTGTGAAACTTCTAAAAGGCTAGTGATTGTACTTGTTGTGAAACAAACAAGATATTAGGATCGCTCGGATGCCACTTGTTGTATTAATTATGCCCCAAATTTGTGATACCAATTGTTGGAAATTAAAAGATTACGTATCGCTCGATACAACTTGATATGAAACCAACCATCAAATTGAGATATTGAAATTAGATGGCACAATAATGAAATATTTGATCACAAGCAAAAAAATAAAAGAAAACAAGAAAATATGGTAGAGGAATTATGAGATTTTATTGCACTAATAATAATGGAAAAATATACAATTGATCCTAAAGTTCTAGTAATCTATTTTCTCACACTATTCTCACATTACAAAATTGTATAGAAGAGTCTAATATTTATAGGAAACATGGGCGCAGCGGCGCCCATGCTCGGAACTGTGGCGCCAGGCGTTCTGTTCAATTTTTTTTTCAACTTGTTTTCTCCATCCTGAACTCTTCTTCAAGTCCAATACTAATTTTCAACTCCCAATGAGTTTCCAAAATAGAATTTCAATTTAACATATGACTTCAATAGCATTCGAAATTGAATTCTTCTTGACGTCCCCTTCAATTAGAATTCTTTGATTACTTCAACAAAGAATTCAAGTCACATCCAAATTCTAACAATCTCCACATTGTCATGAATTCCACTACAACGAACAAAGCTACAAAATATTCTCCACTTGGAGAAGAAAATTCGTCTGTAAGGAATGAACTTACACTTCAATGATAACCAAAACTGATTTTTCCAAACAAACACAAAATACTCCACCTCTTCTAATGAATCCAAGCACTAATCTGCAAAATTACCCCAAATTCCCAAAAAATCATAATGATTTTAAAATTTACCAAACTGGACTATAACTATCCCAAAACAAAATGAAACCCAAATGCTTTTAAAGAAGGTCCCTTGCTAGATTGTACACTTTCTACTACGCTGAAAGCATACTCAACAAAATCAACATCGACATACCTTTTACCACTGGGTATGTCCTTAGTAATTGAATACAATGGCACTGCAGGTAATGGGGGCAAAGCGGCATTATCCATATCTCCTAAACTCCACTGAGTAGTATTCTTCAAATCTAACTCTTTACGAGCTCATAGAGGTATTGTACCAAGCTGAATGTTCACCACGGTACTGAACATGTGTTGATGGACTCTTCTAAATTCTGTACGACCTTACAAGATGTATAACTGAGACCTTTTTTGTCCCTCCAATAAAATCGAGCACCCTTACAAACCTTTAAAGCTCCACCTCCACCAAAGAACTCATAACCATTTAAATCAAGAATAGACAATGAGATGAGATTCTTCTTCAAATTCGGAACATGTCGAACCTGACCAAGTGTTATAATTGTCCCATCCAATAGCCATACCAATTCCAACAACCCGACAAGGTGTGTTGTCTCCCGTAATTACAACATCTTTGGAAACAGTTTCATATGTAGTAAACAAGTCCTTATTAAGACATAGATGAAACACACATGCTATATCCAGAATCCAATCCTCCTCTGGTTTAGACTCGATGTCAGAAACAGCTAAGAAATCTCCCTCACTTACAATATTCTCTACGAAATCTGCTTCACTTGAAGTCCTTGATTGCTTCCCATATCGACTCGTAGTCAAACTTTCTTTATTCAGCAATTTATAGTAATCTTTCTTCAAGTGCTCCTTCTTCTTACAGAAGTTATAAATCTGATTACTGAACTTAAATTTCGATCTGCCCCTTCCAGAACTACCTTGAGCAACAAGGCCTTCTCCATCTCTGACCTCTGAAACCAGATGCTTCATCTTCTCTTTTGAAAACAAAACATCATACACATCCTCTATAATGAAAGTATCACCACTACACAAGATCGTGTCTTTAAATAAAGATAACGAAGCGGGCAACGAACATAATATGATCGAGGCCAAATCTTCTTCATAATACTTTACTTCCAAAGTTTCTAAATCAGCGACGATCTCTTTAAATACAACTAGGTGATCTTCCAATGACCCTCCTTCTGCCATTCGATGAGAGTATAAACGCTCATTGAGATACAACTTGCTTGTCCGACTTTTAGTCATGCATAATTGCTCCAACTTCAACTATAAAGCAGCTGTTGAACCGTACTTCAAAATCTCCTGAAGAATGGTATTCAATAGATGAATATGAATGCGAGAAACTACATTTTTATCTTTCCATAATTTTTCCTCCGCGATCAAAGTAGTGAGCATCTTATTAATTCTCAGCAACGCATCATCCAAATTCTATTGTGTGAGTACTGCACGCATCTTAACCCGTCATAACAAAAATCTAGTGCTTCAATCCAAAAGCGAAATGTCATATTTCATGCAAGCCATCACGAACAAAAATCTTGAACAAATCAAACCATGTGCTCTTGTGGAACCGCTGAACCTAGGCTCTGATATCACTTGTTGTCAAAACAACGCGATATCAGAATCGTTTTAATACCACTTGTTGTATTAATTATGCCTAGAATCTCTTATACCAATTATTGGGAATTCAAGGATTACGTATCGCTCGATACCACTTGATATGAAACCAACTGCCAGATTGAAATGTTGAAGTTATATGGTACAATAATGAAGTATTTGATCACAAGCAAAATAATAAAAGAAGATAAGAAAATATGATAGATGAATTAAGAGATTTTATTGCACAAATAATAATGGAAAAATATACAATTGATCCTAAAGTTCTAGTAATTTTTTTGGCACTATTCTCACATTAAAAAATTGTATAGAAGAGTCTAATATTTATAAGAAACATGTAGGGGACGTCCAAGCTCTTTTACTAGAGTTGTTGATAAAGTAGGATGTCAAAAATTGAGTCCAAGACAAAAAATGCGAAAGATCGAAACATGTACAACAGCGCCACCTCCGGGTGCCCATGCCCAGTGCTGGGCGTTCTACCCAATTTTTTTGAAGTTGTTTTCTCCATCCCGAACTCTTCTTTAAGTCCAATACCAATTTTCAACTCCCAATGAGCTTCCAAAATATAACTTCAACTTGACATAGAACTCCAATATTATTCCAACCTGAATTCTTCTTGACGTGCATTTCAATTAGAATTCTTCAATTACTTCAACAAGAAATTCGGGTCACACCCAAATTCTAACAGTACTCATTTTTAAAAAGTCATTTTTGGAGTGTTAAAAAATGTTGAAGTGTTTTCTTGACTATTATCTTCTACTCTTTTAAAAGTTGTTGGTACATCTCCAATTTTCAACACTATCCAAGCCTAACCCAAGGAAAACAAAAAATAAATAAATAAAATAAAAAAGCATTAAATGTTTATCTGTAACAGATAAATAAGAAAGAGACTGGACATGAGTGGAAGGTGTTTCTAGGTTTGAATTGGAACTGCACTTTTGTCTTCATAGGATCATTATACAAATGGATGTTGCTACATGTACATAGAGGTTTAAATAAGATATTGCATAATGCCACATGTCACTCTACTATTTGCAAGTAAACTTCTTCATCTAGTCTTTAACATCCACATCATTTTATGTAATCCTTCATAAGGTTGGATATGGTCTGCTTCGGTTCTAAGGAAAACTGAATCAAACCTGAATTTTATGATATTTAGTAAATGAAACCGTCGGGCTCGGTTCGATTCAGTTCTCGAGTTCCGTTCAATAACTAATTTTTTTAATATTTACAATAACGCTACATTAATTCAACTAATGACATGTTCAATTTTAGTTTTTACAAAATAACGTAGTTCAATCTCGTGATATATTTTACGCCTCTCTTTGTTAAGTTTTTCATACATTTGGTTGCTAAAATTACAAGAAGAGAAACATAACGAGCTTACAATAATAAAGAGAGGCTTCCAATTCGATTTCTCCGTAACGGCATAAACGACACCATGGCAAAATAAAAGATTTGGGTAAAATTTAGTCAATTTGATTAATTTAGAAATAGGATAATCATATTTTGAGTTTGAGCTAAATTAATTAGTTAGTAAATTAATTTAGAAAAAAAAATTGGCTTATTTAAGATAAAAGATATTAGTGATTTAGATATCCATTCAGGTACTTAACTTAAAAAGAATCAATTGGTTCGGTTGAGTCCGATTCGATCAGTTCAGTTCAGGAGTTTTGTCCACTTGCCAATAAAGGAAAATGATTTTCCCCTTTTTACTGAGATTCAAGAATTATTAATAAAAAGCATAATACCTCATGACAGTTTAAATGACAATACAAAAGTAAGTTAAATACTACATTTTTAAGTTTCATATTTTATAATGCCAATTAAACTTACTTTTTAGAGGGAAAAAAAATATATTTTTAACACGATAAAACATATACTCTACACTTCCTTCTCTATATTTGATTAAATTTAATTCAAATGATGTATATAAATAAACATATATTTTTTTTCCAATTACTTAAATATAACGATAAAATAATTCAATGTGGAATCAGTATTTTAAGATTATGTTGGAGTTAATTGAGAAAAAGAAAGCTCCCTATAAATGAAATGGTTCATGAAACCCATTGGCCTGTTAAAAATGAAAATGTACATGAATATAGATACAAAGACAGAATGTATAAATATAGCAAATGGATAGCCCTAAATCCAGTTATCTCGCCAAATGTCGGATGGCCTCAAAATGTTATGCGGTTGAAGAAAAAGTCTCCCTTACATTGCAGAAATTTCTATAATACTTGCTGTCTAAACAAAGTATAGTTAAGACTTTCCCTTTCTCACGTTGACCATTACATTCTTAACATATGTCGTAAGTCCACCATTATCATAGGACCGTTTGTGGAATTCCTATCCCATTATCATAATCCCACCCCTCAAAAAAAATTTGGAAATTGAGGAATGCACTAAAATGTGGTTTTTTTCCTTTGTTTTTGGGTTTAAGTTCTTTTGCTTGGCTTAAGTTGCTTTCAATTGGGAGGAGAGAGAAACCAGGAATGTTTTTCTTTTGTTTTCCAACCTTAGCCCGGTTTTATGCATGGCTGATCAATGTCTGAGATTTCCATGAAAGAGACATTCATGATCTGCATAGTTTTTCTTGCGTGATAAAAAGGTTGAAATATGTGCAGAAATGTAATGCATATTGACTAAGAAAAAGACTGAAAAGGAGATTAATTTTGGGAAGAACAGAGGGAATTTTGTCTAGCCATGAAGGCGTGGGAGGCCACTGTACGTATAACACACGCTGCAGCCAAGAAACGGGCCACAACGATTTTTGGGGGATCGAATTTAATAGGAAATGCTGAGGAAGAAAATGAAGATCAAGAAGAAGAAGTGCATGCAAGCGGAGAAGTGTATCATGCAGAGAGATTTCTTCCCAATGGCGATTACTACACGGGCTATTGGGCTGATAATTTTCCACATGGATATGGAAAATATTGGTGGACAGATGGATGTATGTATGTAGGACAATGGTTTAGAGGCAAAACTATGGGAAAAGGTACGTTTAGTTGGCCTTCTGGGGCGTCATATGAAGGCAATTTCAAGAGTGGATTCATGGATGGAGAAGGTACGTATACGGGGCCTAGCGGAGATACATATAGAGGTTCTTGGGTGATGAATTTAAAGCATGGACATGGTGTTAAGGAATATGCTAATGGTGATAGTTATGATGGTGAATGGAGTCGCGGGTTGCAGGAAGGGCAGGGGATGTATCAATGGAAGAATGGGAATTTTTACACTGGGGAATGGAAAAATGGAACGATTTGTGGGAAAGGGAAAATGTGTTGGACTAATGGTAATATTTTTGATGGGAATTGGGAAGATGGATTTCCCAAAGGGAATGGAACATATAAATGGGCAGATGGGAGTTTCTATGTGGGAAATTGGAGCAAGGATCCTACTGAACAGAATGGGACTTATTACCCCTGTGGATCCTTACTAGAAGAAAATCTTGAATGGAATCCTGAGGAGGTTTTCAACAATGATTTGAAGGATTGCATAATTTGTCCAAATGAGAAAGTTCCGATATGGCCCTCACAAAAGAAGCTTGCAGTTTGGAGGTCATCCAAGGGCTCAGATTCAAGCGTAAGGCCAAGAAGAATGTCGGTTGATGGTAGAATAGATGCAGGGGTAGATAGGGAATTTGGTAGAATGCGTTTATCAGATGGTGCTGTGCCCTCTCCTAGTAGTGCTGGAGCCATAGAAAGGATGAGGATGGCAGGAAATGAAGGTGACGATGCATTGGCAGGTTTACAACCTGACAGATTAAGTACTCGAGGCAGCCCTCTTAGGATACCTAAAGTGGTAAAAAGACAAGGGGATACAATATGTAAAGGGCATAGGAATTATGATCTTATGCTCAATTTGCAGCTGGGGATTAGGTAACAATACACGTCTCTGTGTTTCATTTTAGCTTCAAAACTTGATTGTTTGATCTTAAATTTTTATGGGAGAGATTTTTTTTGACAAATTTTCTGAAATAAAATCTCCATTTTGATCACATTTCAGTATTAAAATTACAAGTAGTTTACAATTCGGAAATCTGAACTCAGTTTTATCTCTTGCATACACTCAAATGTTGATTATTTTCATAGTTGTAACAGCTAGTTCTTAACACCACACCCCCACCCCCATGGCTCGTGGAAGGCTTCTGCCTTGTATTTTATAACTCATTAGGCAACCCAACCTCCCCATAGAGGCTAGTTTAAAAGATGTGAGATGTGCTTATAAAACCACTAGGCAAGCCTACCACGAGCAATGTGAGAATCAAAAGTAGATGATACAATAGTCAGGGCGAATTGTTCTATGTTGTATTTGTACTTATATGTCGACCCTGATTCTCATCACTAACTTTGCCTAATAATCCACAGGCATTCAGTTGGAAGACCTGGTCCATGTCCATCACTCGATCTGAAGCCTTCAGCTTTTGACCCCAAGGAAAAGTATTGGACAAAATTTCCCTCCGAGGGATCCAAACATACTCCCCCTCACCAATCCTGTGAATTCAGATGGAAAGATTATTGCCCCAAAGTATTCAGGTTAGCCCTTGTACCCCATGCGGTTCATGAATTTCTGATACATGTTCCTTTGTCATTCTTTCTTTACAACAACTTAACATGGGATTCGACTTCTGAATGAATCTGAATAGAGTTCTTGTATTTCTAAATTCAGAACCACAAGAAAAGTCCTTCTAGTTTATCAATCATGATACTTTTCAGGTCTTTAAGAATGTTGTTCAAGGTGGATCCAGCAGATTACATGTTGTCCATATGTGGGAACGATGCACTACGAGAACTTTCCTCCCCTGGAAAAAGTGGAAGCTTCTTTTACTTAACCAACGATGATCGTTATATGATAAAGACGATGAAGAAGGCAGAAGTAAAAGTGAGATTTCAACTCCTAATAGTTAAATATTTGTAAGAATACTGAAATGTAGCATTCTTCTCATGTTTCCATTTCATGTTTAGGTGCTTTTAAGGATGTTAAATGCATATTATAATCACGTTCGTGCTTTTGAGAACACTCTAGTGACAAAATACTATGGCCTGCATTGTGTCAAGCTGAATGGACCTGCTCAAAAGAAGGTATGAATAGAACTAAGGTTTCATGTAACATAATTGTCAGTACTAGATTAATGTGATTGATGATTTAGGTTCGTTTCATCATCATGGGAAACCTCTTCTGTTCCGATTATATGATCCACAGACGATATGACTTGAAAGGATCCACTTTTGGCCGATTGACTGATAAGCCTGAATCAGAGATTGAAGCAACTACAACTCTGAAGGATCTTGATCTCAACTTCCTTTTCAGACTTCAAAAGACATGGTTTCAAGAATTTCGAAGGTAAAATTCATTTTCTTTTCCATTTTCTGGCGTTTTCAGATTCCATTTCAATGTTATAAAAATTGACGACACTTGTTAATTTCTGCAGGCAAGTTGATAGGGACTGTGATTTCCTCGAACAGGAGAGGATTATGGATTACAGTATGCTGGTTGGTCTTCACTTTAGAGAATCAACAAATGATGAACATACTCCATCTGGGGCTCTAACACCAGTTGGTAATTACTTGTTCACAATAGACAAAGTTTTTTAGATATTCTTTTCATTTTAGTACTCAGGAAATTTCAATTGGAGGCTGAAGTTAGATTAATCATTAACTTTAACTACTCAAGGTATAAGTCGAAGTTGGTAATAACTTGAAATGCTAGCCTGTCCTCATAGAATTTGTACTTAAATCACTTGAATAAACATATTCAAGGCTTAAAAATGGACTCTTGGAAGGCTTTCTTTATCATAATTCAGGCCTTTCGAAAGCCAAGAAACTATAATTTCTTCTTTTGCTGCAGATAATGGTAGCTTGGAAACTGATTCAGTTCCGCGCCTCTCCCAAGCAGATGTAGATCAGTTGCTTTTAGATCCTGCAGGGTAAGACAATTGAAGTATCTCTGGTAAGCAGTACTATCGGGACTGAACGGTAGTATGAACAAGATTTTACTTCTTTCCCTTATTTGACGCTTTCAGTCCTATCTAGTATTGTGCACTACACATGTACTTAGTTCTCATATCAAAACTTATTCAAACTTTTTCTCCAAGAAGTTTTTGTCTTTCCCCAAATGTTTTGTCAAAAGTTTTCATGTTTACAGATGGGCTAGTATAAGTTTGGGAATCAACATGCCTGGAAGAGTAGAAAGAGTTGAAAGAACGAATGACTGCGAACTAGTAGGAGAACCAACTGGAGAGTACTATGACGTCGTGATGTTTTTCGGCATAATAGACATTCTTCAAGACTATGACATTACAAAGAAACTCGAGCATGCATACAAGTCCATTCAATATGATCCCAACTCCATATCAGCCGTCGATCCAAAACAATACTCGAGGCGTTTTCGAGATTATGTATTCAAAGTTTTTGCAGAAGATACATGAAAATTTATCCCCCCAAGCTTTTGGCTGAGGTTAAGATCAATTGCATTCATTTCATTCTTTATGCACATACTACTTTATTCTCTTCATTCTTCATATAGATACATAAAGAAACTCAGTTGGAGCTAGCAAAGGTGTAGGCGAAATAGCATTCATTCACCATTATTTTCAGCTTGTAAAACATATTGCCACAGACTTGTATTTTCAAAATATAGACACTAATCTTTTTATCAGTTCAGTTTCTCAACATTGTACCTTAAGCTGGATCAAGTTTTATCCAGTAAAAAGCATTGGTTCGAGCTTTGCTGTTGTTATATAGGTTAGAGAATATTCGATGGTTGCTGCAAACAACCTCGATGAATGTTAATTAATGTAAAATAAAAAGGAAAACAATATGAGGGTGAATAATTTCTGTTATCGCTTGAATTATTGATCACATAAGCTTTTATACATGTCAAGAGAAGCTATACTAGGTAACTGTTCTCTGACTAATTGCTAATTACAACATGATTCCTGTAATTGCTATGAGACAAAAATGCCAGATATTTAGCCTCCAATCATTCATAATCACAGTTATATATGGATTCCGTGATGGGAAGAACAACTCTTGTCCAGATGCTTCTTGAAAATTTATTGAACCAACTTCGTGGTGCTTGTTTGAGACCATATAATGATTTATTGAGTCGACACACAAGTCTTTCTCCTTTCTGATGAAAGCCAGATGGAGGTTTCATATAAGCTTCTTCAAAAAGTTCCCCATGAAAAAAAAGGCATTTTGGACATCCATTTGATGAAGGCTCCAATCACGAACAAAAACTATGGCCAAAAGACAACGTACAGTAACGAGTTTCTATAGGATATTGAACAAACAAGAGGAAAGGAAAAAATGAAATTTTTCATCACATTACAATGGTTTTTTTAAGGCTGAATATATAGCCAAGATTTAATACAAAAACTTTCTATCAACAACCATATTACCTACTACCTCTAAGCCATACTTGACAATACTTTTAACTTGTAATAGACTCAAACTAACCTAACTTTACATCATTACATTGAGTTAGACATAAACCAAAATATGTGACTAAATGATAACCAAAATACTATTGTTCAATGACAACAAATTGTCACATACGCCTAGCTTCAACACTCCTCCTTGACACTTTTGTTGGAAACACAAAGACATTTTCTTAGTGTTTCAAATCTTTCCTTTGGTAATGCCTTAGTCAAAATGTCGGCATATTGATCAATGGAATAGCAATGCTCCAGCTTCACTTCAAGATGTTCTTGTGCTTGCCTAATCGCATGATACTTGATCTTGATGTGTTTTGTTCTCCCATGAAACATCGAATTTTTAACCATAGCAACAGCTGACTGGTTATCACAATAAATCACAGTTGCTTCAAATTGATTGTAGTTAAGATCCTCCAAAACTTTCCTTAACCAAATTGTTTGATTAGTTGCTCAGAAGCTGCAATATGCTCTGCCTCTGCTGTAGATTGAGCTACTTTCTTCTGTTTCATTGAGTTCCAGCAAATAACATTTGATCCCAAGTAAAAAACATAACCTAGGGTACTCTTCATATCATCAAAAGAGCCTGCCCAATCACTATCTGTATAGCCAATCAAGTCCAGCTTTTTTGACTTTCTAAACCAAATTCCCATATCTGCATTCCCTTTGATGTATCTAAGAACTCTCTTTGCAGCTTGAAAATGTATTTCACTTGGTTCTTGTCTGAATCTTGAAAGCAGATTTGCAGCAAAGGTTTTGTTAGGTCTTGTAATGGTTAAATACAAGAGGCTTCCTACCAAGTTTCTATAGATTTTTTCATGAGTCTTCCTACTTCCATCATCCTTCATTAACTACAGATTTTCCATCAAGGGAGTGCTTACTGGTTTGCAATTTTCCATGCTAAATTTCTTTAGCGTCTCCTTAGCATATCTCCTTTAACATACCAAAATTCCTTCTTGAGACTGAGTTATTTCCATGCTGAGAAAATATTGCATTTTCCAAAGATCGGTCATCTCAAATGCGAGCTTCAATTCATATTTCACTTGCTCAATTAAAGCTTGATTGTTGGCGGTTATTAGAAGATCATCAACATACAAAGAGATGACAATCACTTCTTCTCATTAACACTTTTACTGAAACCAAGACTGCTCAAATGTTAATCTATTCTATTGTACCAGGCCATTGGAGCCTACTTCAAGCCATACAAAGCCTTCTTCAATAGGTAGACATTATCCTCTGCTCCAGCTACTA